>MCJB01028735.1:78974-189320 GCA_002018475.1 Nicotiana obtusifolia
ACCAGGCAAAATAAAGAACAGGAAGTCCAACATATTACATTGAGTTCCAAATAACAGATGAAAAGGAAGAAAAATTGAATATCTGCATCAAGTAGCAGTTTATTTCTTCTCAATAGTCTGTAAACATATATGTACCTGTGAAGTTAACATTATTTAACACGGACTCTATATTTCAATTTTCCTCTACTTCAGAATTGACATGTACGTTGAATTTTTTGCCTACTATACACCTTTTGTATGTTATGCCATTCAACGAAGCTAATCTATTTCTTATCAGTTTTAGTCTCCCGTTCCTTAAATTTAAACAACAACAACATTTTAGAACTTTAGGAGATATACAAAAGAATTGTTCCATTTTACATGATAGTAACTTTAATTTTCTCTTGTAGATGCAAAAGATCCAGTAAATTGTGTATGCTTCAGAGGACTTAAACACCAAGTTGTTCGATGACTAAAATCTTAGTGAAAAAAAATAAATAAATAAAAATAAAAAATCCTTAAACGACAGGCACACTATAACGCTCTCCTGCACTTTTGTCAGCACCCACACACACTCTCTTACTCTCTCAAGCAGCTACTGTGTTTAGATGGATAAGGAAACAGAAAACAAGAAGAAGCAAATGCTTATGTACTATGTTGAAATGAAATATATTGTTCATAAAAATCGCTTGTGAATCCGACTCCATTATTTAAAGAATAACAGAAGGGAACTGACAAACAGTAGTATCAAACCAATAACCGCTCTGGAAACAGTAACACAGGACAATGAGCGTCGATCACAAATTCGAACATTACATTTAGTCATTTCGCTTATAACATGATTTACAATTACAGAGTGTTTCGAGCATACCTATAACACTGTCATCAAATTTATCTACGACGATCGGTCACAGCAGCAGCAACTGTCGTTTGAACAACTGTTTGACCTCGTCGACACAGTATCAAGCACGCACAACAGCAGCAACAGACGAGCAGAACAGTGACTGTATTAATGAATTACGCGACCTCTATGCAGTTGCTTCCCACAGCCCTTCTTCCAAAAGGAAAACAAAAATGGCAATCAAAAATTCTAACTATTTTTATGGCTATCTCTGACTCGACCCACTGCTGTTTTTCACTCACTGTTTCCGACTGTTTTTTCTTCTTTCACTACTCTGTTTTCAGCTTAATTCACTTCTTGAACCACTTCCTATCTCCCCCCTCCTTCCTTTTTTGTTCGCTGCCCTCTCCCCCCTTTTTATACAGATGGGTTCTTCTTTTTTTTTTTTTTATGTGAGTGTGATGATGAGTGTGTGTGAGTGGGTACATGAGTGGAGGAAATGGGGAAGGTTTTGGACCGATTTTGGTGGAGAAATGGCCATGGTTGTCGAGTGGAGTGGGGGCTAGGGCTTGAAAGAAGAGGGGCGTTTGGACAGAAATGAGGAAGGGGGGAAGGGTTCTGTTTCTTTTTGGATTACAGAGGAGAAGGGGCTAAGGAAACCTGTTGGGCTGAGGGTGTTGGGCCGGTGGATGGGTTTAACAAACAAATGGGCCAGTTGATTATTTGGGCAATGGTCCAGTCCGATTTTACTTCTGTTTTCATTTCTCTTTTATTAATTTAATTTTAAAACTAGAAAACTTAGCAACTAAAATCTTAATTCACCTAAAAAATGCAAAAATTGTTCTGAATTATCTATTTATTAAAATAACTTTTGAACCTAAGAATTAAAGATTAAATTATAAAATGACTCATTTTTTATGGTTTTCAATTATGTAAAACAATTAATTACCACTTCAATCCTAAAAATGTAAAGTAAATCCTAAAATGCAATGCATGATATTTTGGTATTTTCATTAATTAATTAATTAATAATTAGATATGAGTAATTAAAATCTAATAGAATTCCTAAAATGGCCAACAATCAATTAAAAAATATTTATTGATTTTTATAGGAGTATTTTGGACAAGGCAAAAATCACGTGCTCACAGCTGCCCCTCTTTGCTCGAAAACACGAAGGGTTTTCGGGCAAAGATAAAATGAGCGGATCTGCGAGATTTTTGCCTATCTCAGACTCCATGAGAAGCATTTTTGGAAAGAGTCTGACCGAACCTTGCTTCAAAGGTTGCCTATATATCCTTGGCTATAAAGGAATCAGGTTAGTGTAGTTCTGGGAGTTTTGGTAGTTGGTAATACCAGGAAGCTGTGATTGTCATTGTTGCTGCTGCTGCTGCTGTTACTGCTTGCCGCGCTCCTTATTACAACAAAAATGAAAAACAAAAGCTAGACTAGCTAACACCTATCAACTATGATTTACAAGATTCCTATCTATAAAGCTCTGAAAACTTGATCTTGAGTTTTAGCTGGTTTCCGAAGCAGACTTCGATCTGAATCTTGATGCTCATCAACTGTAGGTGTTAGTTCTTTCTTCAATTTCTGAGTCAAGGCGAGACATGCGAGGCTTGTGACTTCTGTCAAGTTTTTAATGCGTCGCGTCCTTGTTCACTGCAGCATTTGAATCTACTGCCTTTCGTTCCTTTCTTCTTTAAATGGAGAATCATTCTCTGAACCATCTTGGCTCCGTGCCTCAGGGGATATCCTGTTCAGACACCAAGTCAAACAAACAAAATTATCCTGCCCCAGTCTATTGGGACAGCTTTGTAAGTTATTTGCACCTGAAGATATAACAAGTAAAAGAAGGGTTGCCAGGTTATGCTGGAAACTGAACGAGTTATACTAAANACCAGGCAAAATAAAGAACAGGAAGTCCAACATATTACATTGAGTTCCAAATAACAGATGAAAAGGAAGAAAAATTGAATATCTGCATCAAGTAGCAGTTTATTTCTTCTCAATAGTCTGTAAACATATATGTACCTGTGAAGTTAACATTATTTAACACGGACCCTATATTTCAATTTTTCTCTACTTCAGAATTGACATGTACGTTGAATTTTTTGCCCACTATACACCTTTTGTATGTTATGCCATTCAACGAAGCTAATCTATTTCTTATCAGTTTTAGTCTCCCGTTCCTTAAATTTAAACAACAACAACAACATTTTAGAACTTTAGGAGATATACAAAAGAATTGTTCCATTTTACATGATAGTAACTTTAATTTTCTCTTGTAGATGCAAAAGATCCAGTAAATTATGTATGCTTCAGAGGACTTAAACACCAAGTTGTTCGATGACTAAAATCTTAGTGAAAAAATAAAAAATAAAAAATCCTTAAATGACAGGCACACTATAACGCTCTCCTGCACTTTTGTCAGCACACACACACACACTCTCTTACTCTTTCAAGCAGCTACTGTGTTTAGATGGATAAGGAAACAGAAAACAAGAAGAAGCAAGTGCTTATGTACTATGTTGAAATGAAATATATTGCTCGTAAAAATCGTTTGTGAATCCGACTCCATTATTTAAAGAATAACAGAAGGGAACTAACAAACAGTAGTATCAAACCAATAACGGCTCTGGAAACAGTAACACAGGACAATGAGCGTCGATCACAAATTCGAACATTACATTTAGTCATTTCGCTTATAACATGATTTACAATTACAGAGTGTTTCGAGCATACCTATAACACTGTCATCAAATTTATCTACGACGATCGGTCACAGCAGCAGCAACTGTCGTTTGAACAACTGTTTGACCTCGTCGACACAGTATCAAGCGCGCACAACAGCAGCAGCAGACGAGCAGAACAGTGACTGTATTAATGAATTACGCGACCTCTATGCAGTTGCTTCCCACAGCCCTTCTTCCAAAAGGAAAACAAAAATGGCAATCAAAAATTCTAACTATTTTTATGGCTATCTCTGACTCGACCCACTGCTGTTTTTCACTCACTGTTTCCGACTATTTTTTCTTCTTTCACTACTCTGTTTTCAGCTTAATTCACTTCTTGAACCACTTCCTATCTCCCTCCTCCTTCTTTTTTGTTCGCTGCCCTCTCCCCCCCTTTTATACAGATGGGTTCTTCTTTTTCTGTGTGAGTGTGATGATGAGTGTGTGTGAGTGGGTACATGAGTGTGTGTGAGTGGGTACATGAGTGGAGGAAATGGGGAAGGTTTTGGACCAATTTTGGTGGAGAAATGGCCATGGCTGTCGAGTGGAGTGGGGGCAAGGGCTTGAAAGAAGAGGGGCGTTTGGACAGAAATGAGGAAGGGGGGAAGGGTTCTGTTTCTTTTTGGATTAAAGAGGAAAAGGGGGTAAGGAAACCTATTGGGCTGAGGGTGTTGGGCCGGTGGATGGGTTTAACAAACAAATGGGCCAGTTGATTATTTGGGCAATGGTCCAGTCCGATTTTACTTCTGTTTTCATTTCTCTTTTATTAATTTAATTTTATAACTAGAAAACTTAGCAACTAAAATCTTAATTCACCTAAAAAATGAAAAAATTGTTCTGAATTATCTATTTATTAAAATAACTTTTGAACCTAAGAATTAAAGATTAAATTATAAAATGACTCATTTTTTATGGTTTTCAATTATGTAAAACAATTAATTACCACTTCAATCCTAAAAATGTAAAGTAAATCCTAAAATGCAATGCATGATATTTTGATATTTTCATTAATTAATTAATTAATAATTAGATATGAGTAATTAAAATCTAATAGAATTCCTAAAATGGCCAACAATCAATTAAAAAATATTTATTGATTTTTATAGGAGTATTTTGGACAAGGCAAAAATCACGTGCTCACATTTGGCATCAAGAATAATAGCAGCAGACAGCACAAGACATCACAACTTTTTCGGGAAGATGAGGACAACTCACATGCAGCAGAGAAGGATTAGCAACAGCAGAAAACAGGCCACACATCATAGCAGTTCATGGACAATGAACACACTTCACCAGATTCTCACATGCACCAAAGAATATCAATGTAACTTAGCTACTATATGGCCTACTCATGATAGTCATCTTCAATTCTGCTTTCCTTACCAAAGTGAAAGCAAAATTGAAGAATACTTTTCTTTGCCATATAGTACACTCCTTAGAAGATTACAACTTTTTGTTAGAGGTAGAACTTTTTGTATGAGAAGGAACATTCACTCAGCAAAATTAGGAATACATGTACTTTTTTGTATAGTTGACCTAGACTCACTACCCATCGTTTTTGTAAATATGACTGGTTATCGATTATAAGATAGACAGTCATTACATCATTATAGGTCTAACCCCCCTAGATATTTAGGTGCATTTGATCATCAAATATGGATGATCAAAATGTACACATTTTCCTATATGGAGGTCAGGTTTATGTCCCCCTCCATCTCTGTATTTTTTGTTTATATATATGAAAATCTACACTAGGCAGACAGCCTAGTGAAATTTATATATATAAAAAAAAAAAAAAAAAATTTAAAAAATTATAAAAAAGTTACTAATGGCATCAAGCCTTATTACATAGAAATCTAATTTAAGCTATAAACCAGCAAAGAATATTGTCTCCTAGTCTACTACGTCGCTGAAGGACCTTCTCCATGCTTGGTTCTTTTGACCCCATCAATAAGGTTTCCCAGATTACGCATATCCAACAGTAATTAAGCTTTTGCTAGGTTCCCTCCTTCATTGTCGTTCATGCCTTGACAATCCGAGAGTCTCTTTCTCATCTTCCCCTCTAGCTCCATCAGTCCTTGTTCCAAGTATTCCAATCTTTCTGTTGACTTAGTGGCAATCTCCTTACATTCCCTTATCGCCTCCATGTTTACTTTGTGCTGCTCCAGATGCTTAGCTTCAGACTCAAACACCCTTTTGCATAGTCTTTTGTACTTAATTTGTGCCTCAGCCACTTCATCTATGATCCAATCCTTTATATTAACTCCTGGCTTGACGTCCCTTTCTACGTCGTCTTTCAACCATGATAGATAGTAGTACATATGACCAGCATGATACCTGTCTGGATCGATAGTTTCTCCTTCCACGATGATCTTTTGGTTCCACATATGCTGCACATCGAACATGAATGCAATGACATGTCCTTGAAGTCTTCTTTGTACTGGACCATGTTGGAAACCTGAGGTATAACTTATTTCCTCCCAGCTTGTCTCATTACCCTTATATGAGCGTAAGGATAAATACCTCGCAATCCAATCAGTACCAAATGAGTGGTTCCCCTTGACCTAATGATGAACTCACTACTAGGAAACCATTCAAACATCCAATGTACCTGCTCGTCTGTCAGATTGCTGAAGAAATGCACCCAACTTACAGCATTCCTAGGCTGTGAAAACCTGTTTAGGATAAACGTCATTTTCTTTGGGTGATGGTTAGCTACGTAGTCATTCAGTGGCCTCGCAGAAGCTCTTGATGGTACTCTCCTCTCTGAAAGTGTTCTAGCAGCCAGACTTATAGCAATAGATTACAACCCTCAAAATGTCAATATCCTTGCTTGCACCGATCTAGAACGCAGCACATCTCAGCTAAGATCATAGGTATGATGGTATAAGTTTTTCCCTTGATTCCATCCATCAAGGTCCTGCCGACCATGGCTAAGCGAGTATGAATCCTTCCTCCTTTCACTGGAAATATCAGTAACCCCAAGAATCAGACGACAAATACATAAACCCGACGGTGCACCCAACCCAAGGAAGTAATGGCAATTTCATCATGGTGAAGACGATACAACTTGCTATGCCCATAACGCTCGTACGAAATTCAAAAAGGATGTCTGAATCTCTGGTTGTAGTAATACCGGACTATCCCATAGCAACTTGGCGAAGCCTTCTATTCTTCTATAAGAGGAGTCATTTCAATATTGCCAAATCGGAAAATAGCATTTTTCTCATCCCAGAACATGGTAATTCCCTATTTGGTCGAACATTTAACAAGGATTGCAGGTCACCAAGTACTCTTCTCACATGATTTTTTATGCAAGGTGAAAGGACTTTCCACCAATCAAATAGCAAAGATGGGATGTTTTGGACCATACCGAACCTGGGGATTTCATGCTTCATTTTCTGCAAACAAACAAAAGTTAGCCCTTTCCTCCTCCAGATTTGAGTACTTATGCAAAATTGATCAACACGTTGGCACATTTTCTCTAGGTGATGCACATACTATGATAGTGTCCATTGGGAGTGTGGAATTCCCGTTGGACTTTTGACAAGGTTCATCTTAGGGGGTTGTCACATTAACAACGCTTCAACCCATACTAGGTTTAGCATGATGCATGTACATTTCAAATTGGAGTGGGGTTTCTAGAAAGGTCTAGACTGGTACTCCCAACTGGACAACTTGAGAAGGAAAAGCACGAGACCGTTGATTGCGTCGCTGATCGACTAGTGTACCGCAAGTAAGCCTTTTCGATTTAAAAGGGTAATCTTTAGGAAAGCGCGGACACTCATCAAGCGCCGCTATGTTGATAATTGGCACGAGTGGAGTATGATGTGGAGCGTGCTTTATGCATAAATAATAACATGTTTCCAAGTATTTAAATGATAAAATACGTAAAAGCAGTAAATAAAATGTCAAAAGTAAATATGAAAAGAAGAGAGAAGAAAGACAAAAGAAAGAAGTTAGTTTAGTTCATGAAAAATGTACGAGAACGTAATGAAGCAGGTAAGGAAGTAGGGATGGGAGAGTCCTGATATAGAAATCTTAGACAAGATGAAAAAAGATGGAGAGAGGTCATAGAAAACAAAGGAGAATAGGGGAAAGGATGTCATAGCAAATTTAAACAAATAAAGATGAATAAGGGAAGGGATTTGCATGTAATAGCAGTTTTAAAACAAATAAAGAAAAAAGAAAGTAATCCACATAAGTTCATTATAGTAAGAGCCTAAGTATCCCCACCTGATTCACCATGCTGTCGCGCCCTATTTTCTCGTGAAAGCGGGTTTCGACGTGTGACAACTTTTTTTAAATGAGGGTGTTAATAGAGAAGAGTCGTGAACAAACGATTTTTGAGGTGCGTTAGGGCACCTATTTACAAATAACTCTGTTTGACTAGTTAACGCCACCAAAGATCGGGTAAACGCTGAAATTACCTCAAAGAGAAGGTGTTAGGCACTCTTCGAGGTCCACAACTATGGTTCCCGGCCGAATTTTGCACTATGTGGATTATATGCTTAAACTAGGCGAGCATATATATAAAGAAAGACATGAAAGTTGAAAGTCCTATTATGACGTATACCTGTGTAAGGAAACATCATTAAACTATATGAATAATTGATCAAGTATTAAAGATCACAAGGATTACTCATATTATTCACATTAGGTAGGAGTTGCTCATATTATTCAGCGGGCACAGACTATCATCTCCTGCTACTCGATTCCTATGTTGAAGTTGTTTACTTAGAATCGTTCTAATTCAATTCTAAGTCATGCCCTATGCTTGTGCTACCAGTCCCATGCCTAGGGTCTAGGAGGCATGATTCATATGTGATTCCGGATTCAAGTATTATATAGGCAATGCTGTAATTTCTGACGTATAGACAAATTAGAGTGTTGCAAGTCCTATAGATATGATATCTAATCATTTGTGTAAATTGGCCGTTGATTGTTCGAGATCAAAGGCTGTGATTAAAGGGATGTGGGGCGGTCGTGTAAATGGATCCTGACTGAGTTGAAATAAAAAAGGGTTTTTTGGTTTGGCCAGGGCAGCTTGGGGTATTGGGTCAGGTGTTTAGGCCTTGATTTTGGTTCGAAAGTAACTTAAAATTGGGCTACCAATTAAAACACACGAAAATTGTTAATAAAATAATATGTTAAACTATTTAATAGATAATAAAAAATCACTGGTGCAACAAGGTGATTTAAAATAATAAATTTTAACGTTACAAAAATATAAAAATTCTATTTGGCAAAAAATTATGTGAAAAAAATGTAATTATGCGTAGCACATAGGCTATTATTGAAAAATTGTGTAAATAGCCTAAAAATACTAGTATAATCATGTAAAATGAGGTAAAATATTATGAAACCTATATGTGGGTACAAATAACAAATTTAGGTGATTAAGTCGTCTCAAAATAATTTAAAGAGATAATTAATAAATAATCACGTAATTTAAATGCAAAGAAATCAATTTTAAAGCTCTAAAAATTATGGAAAATGATAGAAAATACTTGTATAACTCTTGTAAATTAAGTAACGATGCAAAATGAAATTTGGAAAGTATACATACTTCTTTGAAAAATATGAGGGCAAAATTGGGTATCAACACCGGTCACATCGCACATGCATCACCTCACACCATTCACATAATCACGAAATTGGGGGGTTTATACCCTCAGAACCAAGCTTAGAAGTGTTACTTACCTCAAACTATGCGAAAATCTACTCTAACAAGCCCTTCCCTTGCGAAACGGCATCCAAATGCCTCTAATCTCAAGAAACCCCTCGAAAATCCTCTCAAAAATCGCCTTAGATCGAGTTGGAATGTTCCAAAATGAAGAAAACCCACGGAACCCTCGATTTAATATTCTGCCCAACCTTATCGTTTCTGCAGTCCAAGAATCCGCTTCTGCGATCAATCATCCACATCTACGGAGGCCACATAAGGGCTGACCAACCGCTTTTGTGGTCACAAATCCCGCTCCTGCGGTTGCACATCTACGCAGAACCATCCGTTTCTGCGGACCATGACTCCAGGCCCCTCTCCGCTTGTGCGATCCTCCACGTGCAGGTGCGAGTCCGCACCTGCGGAAATCATTCCGCATCCGCGCTCCTCAGCCCAAATCCATACTCTGCTTCTGCACTTCCCATCTCGCACCTGCGACCAACGTTCTGCAGGTGCCATTGCAATAGAAGACTTCAGCAACAGCAATCTTTCAAACTCCAAATTTGATCTGTTAACCATCCGAACTTCCCCCGAGGCCCCCGGAACCTCGAAAAACACACTAACAAGTCCTAAAACGCAATACGAACTTAGTCGAGCCCTCAAATCACATCAAATAACACCAAAAACACGAATCACACCAAAATTCAAGCTTATTGAGACTAAGGAATTCCAACTTCTACAAACGATGCCGAAACCTATCAAATCACGTTCGATTGACCTCAAATTTTGCACGCAAGTCACAAATGACACGACGTACCTACTCCAACTCTCGGAACCCCAGTCCGAGCCCGATAACTACAAAGTCCACTCTCGGTCAAACATCTAAATTTCAGACATTCGCCACTTCAAGCCTGAGTTAACCACGGACCTCCTAATCACTATCGGGACACGCATCTGGGTCAAAAATCACCCAACGGAACTAATGGAACCATCAAAACTTCATTCCGGAGTCGTCTGCACATAAGTCAAGATCCGACGAACCTTTTCAAAGTGTCTCGATTAATTTCGAAACCCCTCCGGACCCGAATCAATTACCCAGGCAAGTCATATAACAAAAATTAAATAGGGAATGAACAGTAAATGGGGGAACCGGGCTACAACTCTCAAAATGACCGGATGTCTCATTACATCCTCCCCCGCTTAAACAAATGTTCGTCCTCAAACGTGTCTAGAAACGTACTTGGAGTATCAAATAGGCATGGATATCTGCTTCGCATCTCCCGCTCGGTCTCCCAAGTAGCCTGCTCAACCGGCTGACCTCTCTACTGCACCTTCACTGAAGCAATATCTTTTGACCTCAACTTTCGAACCTTCCATTCTAAAATAGCCACCAGCTCCACATCATAAGTCAAATCCCTATCCAACTGAATCGTGATCAAATCCAAAAAATGAGAAGGACCATCGACATACTTCCGTAGCATAGAAACATGAAACACTGGATGCACACATGACAAACTAACTGCAAAGCAAGCTTGTAAGCCACCTCTCCAATCCCCTAAAGTACCTCAAACGGCCCAACATACCGAGGGCTCAGCTTGCCCTTCTTTCAGAACCTCATAACACCCTTCATGGTTGAAACCTTGAGCAGTACCTTCTCCCCAACCATGAAAGAAACATCACGAACCTTTCTATCGGCTTAACTCTTCTGTCCAGACTGCGCCATGCGAAGCTGACTCTGAATCAATTTAACCTTGTCCAAAGCGTCCTGAACCAAGTCGGTACCCAATAGCCTAGCCTCACCCAGCTCAAATCAACTCACCGGAGATCAACACCATCTCTCATACAAAGCCTTATATGCAGCCATCTAAATGTTTGACTGGTACCTGTTGTTGTAGGAAAACTCCACAAGCAGTAGAAACTAATCTCAGGAACCCCCGAAATCAATGACACACGCGTGTAGCATATCCTCCAATATCTGAATAATGCGTTCGGACTGTCCGTCCGTCCGTCTAAGGGTAAAACGATGTACTCAACTCAACTTGGGTGCACAATCTCGCTCTACTGCTCTCCAAAGCTGCGAAGTAAACTGCGTGACCTAATATGAAGTAATGGACACTGGCACACCGTGAAGGCAAAAAATCTCACGGATGTAAATCACAGCTAACCGTTCCAAAATATAAGTAGCCCCAACTGGAATGAAGTGCTGGGACATGGTCAGTAGATCCACAATCTCCCAAATAGCATCAAAATTCCTCAAAGTCTGTGGGAGCCCAACTACGAAATCCCGGGTGATACGCTCCCATTTTCATTATGGAATCTCAAGCCTCTGAAGAAATCCGCTCGGTCTCTGATGCTCATACATCACCTGCTGACATATAAGGCACCGAGCTACAAACCCCTCTATATCCTTCTTCATTCTCCTCCACCAATAATGCTGCCTCAAGTCCCGGTACACTTTGCGGCACCGGGATGAATGGAATACCGCGAACAATGGGCCTCCTCCAGAATCAACTCGCGTAGCTCATCTAAATTGGGAACACAAATCGGATCCTACATTCTTGACACTCCATCATCCCCAATAGTAACATCATTGGCATCACTGTGCTGAACTGTGTCCTTAAAGACAAGCAAATAGGAACCATCATACTGTTGCTCTCTGATGCGATGATATAAGGAAGACCGAGAAACCACACAAGCTAGAACGCGACTGGGCTCCGAAACATCTAATCTTACAAACAGGTTAGCCAAGGCCTGAACATCAACTGCAAGCGGTCTCTCACCAATAGGAATGAATGCGACGTTACCCATACTCATTGCCTTCCTACTCAAGGCATCGGCCACCACATTGGCTTTTCCGGGATGATACAGAATAGTGATATCATAGTCTTTTTACAGCTCCAACCATCTCTGTTGCTTCAAATTTAGATCATTTTGTTTGAACAAGTGCTGGAGACTCTGATGATCTATAAACACCTCACAAGACACACCGTAGAGATAATGCTTCCAAATCATGAAAGTAGCTCCCTTCAGGGTAAATTTGGTCAAAGGCAATGCAACAAATGAGAAACCCTCAAGCGACAGTAATAACCGACCAAGCCAAGAAAGCTCTGAATCTCCGTAGCTGAGGATGGAATGGGCTAACTCTAAACTGACTTTATCTTCTTCGGATCCACCTTAATGCCCTCACTGGATATTACGTGCCCCAATAACGCCACTAAACTAAGCCCAAACTCACACTTTGAGAACTTGGCATAAAGTTTCTCCTCCCTCAGCCGCTGTAGTACAATCATCAAATGCTGCGCATACTCCTCCTGGCTACGAGAGTACACCAGGATATAATCAATGAATACAATAACAAACGAGTCGAGATAAGGCTGAAATACACTATTCATCAGATGCATGAACAGTGCTGGGCGTTTGTCAGCCCAAAAGACATCACAAGAAACTCATAATGACCATAACTGGTCTTAATTGCCGTGTTTAGAATATCCGAGTCCCGCATCATTAACTGGTGATACCCAGACCTCAAATCAATCATAGAGAACACCCTCTCTTCCTGAAGCTAGTCAAATAGTTCATCAATGCGCGGAAAAGGATACTTGTTCTTGATTGTAATTTTGTTCAACTTTCTATAATCGATGCACATACGCATAGTGTCGTCCTTCCTCTTCACAAACAGAATTGGTGCACCCCAAGGCGACACACTAGGCCTAATAAATCCCTTATCAAGAAGTTATTGAAGTTGTTCTTTCAATTGCTTCAACTCAGCTGGTGCCATACGATACGGAGGAATATAAATGGGCTGAGTGGCTGGCGCCAAGTCAATACCAAAGTCAATATCCCTATGGGGCGACATGTCCGTTAGGTCTGCAGAACACATCCAGAAATTCTCGTACCATCGGAACAGAATCAATAGTAGGGGTATCGGTACCAACATCCCTCATAAAGGCCAATTAAGATAAAAATCCCTTCCTAACCATCCGTTAGGCCTTCAAATATGAAATCACTCTGCTGGGAACATAGTCTAGCGACCCCCTCCATTTGATCCTTGGCAGACCTGGCATTGCCAATATCACAGTCTTGGCATGATAATCCAGCATAGCATGACATGGAGACAACCAATCAATATCCAAGATCACGTCGAAATCAACCATACTAAGCAATAAGAGATTAACTCTTATCTCCAATCCCCCAATAGTTAGTACATATGATAGATATACACGGTCCACAATGATACTATCGCTCACTGGAGTAGATACATGAACATATTAAACTATGGACTCGCGGGGCATATCCAGATAATGAGCATTATATGATTATACATATGAATAAGTGGAACAAAGGGTCAACTAATACAGAAGCATCCTTGTGGCATACTAAGACAATACCTGCGATCATTGTGTCTGAAGCAACGGCATCTGGCCTGGCAGGAATAGCAAAGAATCGGGCCTGCCCGCCACTTGATTGGTCTCCCTCTCTTGGCGACCCCTAGCTACCTGAGCCCCACCACAAGCTGGCTGGGTGGGTGGTAGAGTAACTTGCGCTGAATTCGTGGCTCTACCCCTCTACTGAACTGGACCTCCCGTAAGGCGGGGACAAAACCTCTTCACACGACCCAACTCTCAACACTCAAAACATCCCATCTCAAAAAAAGGTGGCTAATACTAAGGCGGACCCCAAGAACCAGAATAACTACCAGAACAACCTGGTGCAGACGAACCCTGAATTGAAGGTGCACGAGATGAACTCTGAGCTGGGAGGGCACTGAGGGATGACTGGCCCGGTCTAGCACTGTATGAACCATGACTGGATGATACACCAAAATGAACTGGACGAGCCATCTGAGCGGGCCTATAAGGACGACCCCTGCTATGGTAGAATTGACCCCTAGAAGGAACACCGCCGAAACCACCCAATCCACAAAGCCTCTTGGCCTCCCTCTCCTGAATACGGACCATCTCTAATCGCCGAGACATGTCAACCACCTCATCGATCTAAGCACCAGATACACTCTCCCGAGTCATAGAAAAACGCATATGATAGGTGAGGCCATCAATGAACCTTCTAATCCTCTCCCTCTCAGTGGGAACCAACCAAACTACGTGACGAGCCAGCATAAAAAATGTCATCTCATAACGGGTCACAGACAGGCTATCCTAGCGTAGCTGCTCAAACTACCTGCACAGCTCCTCCCTACAAGTCGGTGGCACAAACTTCTCCATGAAGAGAACGGAGAACTAATGCCATGATAGTGGTGTAGCACAAACTGTCCTGCTCCTCTCATCGGCCTCCCACCATTTGAAGGCAGCCCTAGTAAAACTAAAAAGTAGTGAATGAGACGCCACTGGTCCATACAATACCTACCATGTGAAGAATTAGCTGGCACCGGTCTGAGAAGTTGCTGGCCCGGTCTTAATAGAAACTGCCTGAGCAACGCTAGTGCACACCGTCAAAATCTTAGCCAAAGCCACCTGAAGGCCTGGAATCACAATGGCACAGCTGGTGCCTGAGCTGGCCCCATTGGCTCAACCACATCTGGAACCTGCTCCTAAGCTGGAGCAACTAGTGGATATGTAGGTGCTGCCCTAGTTGCTGTACGAGCTGCACATCTGCCCCTACCGCGACCCCTACCGTGGCCTCGGCCTCTCGTGGCCCTAGCTGGTGGTACTAGTGGTTGTCCGTCCCGTCCAGTAACACGTGTCTTCACCATCTGTGAGAGAATAGAATAAGAAAAGTTTAGTTTCTGGAATTAACAAATTCACACGACAAAAATGTAAGAATGTGAAATTTCATAAGGGTTTGGCAGCCTCTCGAAGATAAGTACAGACATCTCTATACCGATTCGCAAAACTCTACTAGACCTGCTCATGACTCATGAGACCTGTCGTGATGGCTCCTATCGTCGTACTAGGCAAGCCAACTATTCAGACATTTACAACACATTAAATATTTGAAAGATATTAAAATAGTTTAAATAAAGGAAAATCTCTTAAAACAGGAAAGGAAATCATAACTCAAAACATAAATTCTTCCCAAAACCAGGGTGTCACTAAGTACATTAGCATCTACAAAATGACCAAGTCTAATACACTGTCTAGAAGTAAAACTGAATAAATAAACTGAAAGATAAGGGAGGAGAGTCATGGTTTGCAAACGCCAAGCAGCTACCTTGATGATCTCAGTAGGTATGGCCTCTGCAAATCAACAACCGCCCTAACCGGAAGCACCTGGATCTGCACACGAGGTGCAGGGTGTAGCGTGACTACAACCAACTCAATAAGTAATAAATCTAACCTTTACACTGAAAGTAGTGACGAGTCCATTATTACGGTCCACCTTCAGCATTTAACAATACGGAAAGTAACAGAAAATATGACAATGATATCTCAGATATTTATATTCTACAAATGAAGGCACAAGAATTTAGACATGCTTTCGACAAGAACTTAGACATGCTTTCACATTTCACAATAGAACTTCATACATAACAAGACAGATCCAGCCCAGGGCAGATCCAGCCCACATGCAAATAAAATAGAGCAGATCCAGCTCAAATACAAATAAAACATGGCTGATCCAGCCCAAATCTTATAACAGCTAGCATTGCACCCACTGTGGATGTGCAGACTCCGGAGGGGCCGATCCAGCCCAAGCGCTATAATAAGCCAAATCCTAGATTGAATCAATAAACCTGTTGTGACGTGCAACCGGATCCCATTAATCCCACTCATAATAGGCGCTTAGCATCACTCGGCCAACAAATTCTCCAGTCTCTCGGGCTCACCAGAATCATTATATTCACCCCACGAGTGATGATATGATATAACAAGTAAAGACAACAGAGACTCTGACATAATATGCAAGCAATAACTATGACTGAGTACAAATTGTCAGCCTCAGCATGATCTCTAGCATGAATTACAGCTCAAGTGCTCTAACACAGAGAGTACAATAAAGATGTTCAGATAAGATAGCTACATAGTTC
The DNA here is from genome assembly GCA_002018475.1 of Nicotiana obtusifolia. NCBI lineage: Eukaryota > Viridiplantae > Streptophyta > Magnoliopsida > Solanales > Solanaceae > Nicotiana > Nicotiana obtusifolia. The sequence continues at coordinate 95,181 of MCJB01028735.1, forward strand.
CAAGGAATCAACTAGATCACAATTCACATGGTGCATGCCTACATGCCCGTCACCTAGCAATTCGGGACTTCATACCCTCAGAACCAAGCTTAGAAGTGTTACTTACCTCAAACTGTGTGGAACTCTACTCCAACAAACCTTTGCCTCGCGAAACGGCCTCCAAACGCCTCGAATCTCAAGAAACCCCTTGAATTCCTCTTAGAAATCTCCTAAGACTGAGTTGGAATGTTTTAAAATGAATAAAACCCACGGAACCCTCGATTTAATATTCTACCCAGGCCTTCTCGCTTCTGCGGTCTAGGACTCCCCTTCTGCGGTACCGCTTTTGTGGTCAATCATCCACATTAGTGGAGGCCACATAAGGGACGACCAACGGCTTGTGCGGTAACAAATCTCGCTCTTGCAGGTGCGCATCTGCACAGAACCATCCGCTTCTGCGGACCAGTGACTCCAAGCCCCTCTCTGCTTGTGCGAGTCCATACCAGCGGAAATCCTTTCGCATCCGCGCTCCATAGCCCCAATCCAAACTCCGCTTTTGCGTTTCCTAGATCGCACCTATGACCACAGTTCCGCAGGTGCAATTGCACCAGAAAACTTCAGCTATAACAATCTTTCAAACTACAAATTTGATCTGTTAACCATCCGAACTTCACCAGAGGCCCCCGGGACCTCGACCAAATACACTAACAAGTCCTAAAACATGATACAAACATAGTCGATCCTCAAATTGCATCAAACAGCATCAAAAACATGAATCACACCCGATCTCAAGCCCATTGAAACTAAGGAATTCAATCTTCCACAAACGATGCCGAAACATATCAAATCACGTCCGATTGACCTCAAATTTTGCACAAAAGTCACAAATGACATCACGGACCTACTCCAACTCTCGGAACTCCAATCCGAGCTCGGTAAACACAAAGTCCACTCTCGGTCAAGCTTCTAAATTTTTGACTTTTGTCATTTCAAGCCTAAATCAACACGGACCTCCAAATCACTATCCGGACATGCTTCTAAGCCAAAAATCACCCAAAACGAAGCTAACGGAACCATCAAAACTCCATTCCAGAATCGTCTTTACATAAGTAAATATCGGTTCAACCTTTTCAACTTAAGCTTTCAACCTTAAGACTAAGTGTCTCAATTCATTCTGAAACTACTCCGGACCCGAACCAACTACCCCGGCAAGTTCATAACAAAAATTAAGAAAGGAATGAAAGTAAATAGGGGAATGAGGCTCCAACCCTCAAAATGACCGACATGGTCGTTACATCTCTGATACCAACTTGTCATGAACCAACCCAACCCGTTAGGTAAGACAGTTAACAACTGTCCAATTTAATGAGATTGATTAATAGAAGAAATGACAATACAACTGCTTTTATACAAGAATTTCCCAAGGTCTTGTAGTACAAATCATGAGCTTCTAAGATTTAGATTTTTACAGATATAGTGCTTAGCTCGTTCTTAATTTACGAAAAATGGGTATGCTGTCCAAGTATATTAGTAAAACCCACATCTCTTACCGAAAGCACCAAAATATGAGTAAGTTTGTAAAATCATGATTTTTCCCAAAAACATTAAGCAACAGATAAAATATTTCATTATCAAATGGCATGAGGAAAATACATCTCTATGCCTACATGTCAATGTGTATAAGAAGTCATGAATGGCGTGATACCGTACATCATGAGGAAAATGCCTCTCTATGCATGTATGTCAAGTGTACATGTCGAATGCAATACAACATAGTGAATAAACTAGATGCATACTCTCAGAGTATCAATTCATTCAGTCCTCACAGTCACCCAGTCCTCCCAATCACTCGGCACTTGCTCTCGGCACCCGCACTCGCACTCAATAGGTACCTGCGCCCACTGTGGGTGTGCAAAATTCGAAGGGGCGATTCCAGCCCAAGCTCTATAATAAGCCAATCTTGGTACGGACAAATAAATATGCCGCAACATGCAGCACGATCCCATAACATCACAATCAGGCCCTCGGCCTCCCTCAGTCATCAATCTCTCCAGTCTCTCGGGTTCACAAGAATCATGATAATCAGCCCAATGCGACCTCTGTGGGTTCAAATAAATATCAACAGAGACGGAGATATGATATTAAAATAATAGTTGTGACTGAGTGCATGGTTTCAAATTAAGCAAATAATTCCACATGTAATGCGACCTCTGTGGGTTCCAACAGTACCAATATATAGCCTAAGCATGATTTCTTACATGGATCGCAACTCAATTACTCTAGCACGTAGAGATTACATAGATACAAATAAGATTAGGTAACTACACAGTACCCATAAATAACTCAGTCAGAATTCACATAGTACATGCCCGTCAACTAGCATGTGTGTCACCTTAACACCAACACATAACACGTATATTCAGCGGTTCATACCCTCAGCACCAACATTGGACGTGTTACTTACCTCAAACAAGCCAAATCCAATACCGAGCAATCCAAATGATACTCCAAAAATTCAATACCACACGTATCGATGTTCGAACGACTCAAAACTAGCCAAAAGCAACTCAAATACATCAAATAATGCCAAAGGAAACAAACCCGATCAATAAAGGTCGAATCTTTAATCAAAGCCCAATATCAACCAAAAACCCAATCTCAGGCCCGCACTTCGAAACCCAACAAAACCCAAAAATCTGACAACCCATTCAGTTACGAGTCCAACCATTACTCAAATCTGACTCCGAATCGATGTTCAGAACTTGAAAATTCACTCTATGAAATTTTAGACAAAAACTCCCAATTTCTCTCTTGAACCATCAATCAAAATGCCAAAAACGAAGATAGATTCATGATATAAAATCAAAAATGAGTTCAGAAAACTTACCCCAATCCACATGGTGGAAAATTGCCTCAAAAATCGCTTCAATCCGAGCTCTATAGCCCAAAATATGATAAAATGGCCGAAACCCCCGATTTTTGCCCAGGCATTCCTCTTACGCGATCACGGAACACACCTCGTGATCGCGAAGCATAAAAATCATTTCCCAAGGAAATGAGCTATGCGTTCGCGAAAAACACCTCGCAAACACAATGAACAGTTTGGCCAACCTTCGCGAACATGTATCAAATCTCGTAACCTAATGAGCAACATTCCACCAGCCTCTAATTCCCATAAGCGAACACGTAACACCCAACACGAACGCGAACAAACAACCAGCTGAACTATCGTGATCGCGTGCCCTCTGCCGTATCCATGATAAGCAAAAAAGTTGAGTTCCCAGAACCACTTTGTGACCGCATCATCATCTTCACGATCACGATGAACAACATGCACTCCAGCAAAACTAGTAGTCCAAAGAAATAGAGAAATCGCTCGTAGCTCATCCGAAACACACCCGGGGCCATCGGGACCCCGTCGAGACATACCAACAAGTTCTATAACATAACGGGGGCCTACTCAAGGCCTCAGATCACATCAAACAATATCAGAACAAAGAATCGCATGTCGAATCGAACTTAATGACTTTGAACTTTTTCAACTTCCAAAACTCGCATCGAAACATATCAAATCAACTCGGAATGAACAAAATATTTTCCCACGAGTCTCAAATGACATTGAAAAGCAATTCCAATTCCCGCAACCACAACCTGAATATATATTCTCAAAGTCAACTCTTGGTCAAACTTATGAACTTTCCAATCCTTCAAATTTTTAACTTTTGCCAATTAGTGCTGAAACCTTCTAGAAATATCCAAATGCAAATATGTGCATACGTCTGCTTTCAAAATCACCATCTAGACCTAACGGGACCATCAAAACTCCAATCTAAGATCAACTGCTAAAAAGTCAAACTTGGTCAACTCTTACAACATAAAGCTTCAATCATGAAATTGATTTTTCCAAATCAATTTCGAATAATCTGAAAACCAAAATCGACGATTCACACAAGTCATAATACATCATATGGAGATGCTCGTGTCCTCAAACTACCAAGCGAAGTGCAAATGCTCAAAACGACTGGTCAGGTCGTTACACCTAGACAGTGTTTCAGACTATGTTATTATATAGATGCTCATGCACTCGGTGACACCTAGATTTTCGGGGAATATTGTATTAGGTCGTGGTATTTTTGTATCTGTATTTATGAGATTTTACTCTTAAACTCATTTTTATTATGTTTTCAAACTTAAAGAATGCATGGTTTATTAAGGTTGTTGGCTTGCGTAGTATTTCAATAGGCGCCATCACGACATGTGAGATTTAGGTCGTGACACAAAGAGTGTTGGGAGTCCATCAATAAATCTAGACTTCTAGTGAGTGTTATTACACTTTAGTGAGACAAAGGAAAGATGATCGTGAAATAACTCAGAGGCCCCAGCAGCTCCAATAATGTGACTCAGAGGTCCAACAGCTCAATAATACAACGAAAGGGCCCCTTAATAATAGAGGGAATCAACTTTTTAAAAGTTGTTTATTACTTTATTTTGTGGGCCACCTGTTATTAATCATATAAAACTTGCCGGCCATTTTATTGTGAGTTTTTTTATCCGTTTTAAGAGCATATCCATTATATAAATATCTCATTTCTGACTTAGAGAAGCAGGCTTTAGAAAACATTAGAAAACACTCTCTCAGTGTGTGTGTGTGTAAAAAAACATTCTTATATTCAGTTTTAAATAACATTAGAAAAGGTCAATCATTGGCCACAACCTCAGGGTATTCAAAAATTGATTTTTTACTGTTTTTGTTTTTTTTTTATAGACATTATTTAGACTAAATAGTGTTGTGTTGAGCTTAGGAACACTAAACTACTCTTAGCATGTTTTGTTTCTAGTTATATACTGTATCACCTGGAGGTTCTAAGGTTGAGACTATAAAGCCAGGCAGTTTAACAGTCCAGGCTGTAAACCCAGGTTATGGCAACATGATTGGTGGTCTTTCTAAGACCCGTGTTAGCCAGGAAGGGCATTGAAGGGTTAGTTGGAGGACTGTGGTTTTGGGTTTGCTTGATAGGACGGTGGCTTGACAAGGCTGGTGTCTCTATAAAAATTTCCTTATAGCTCCATGGAAGCTTTCCTGAAAGTATCAGAGCCATGTGAAAGAGTAGAAATAGGTGTTTAGTTCAATACAATTTTCTCTAATGAAATCAGTAGGAACCAAAATTTTGTTAAAAACAGTAGGAAAGAAAAATATGATATGCCCCAAAAATTAGATTTGCTTAATAAATGGACGATTCCTAGAATCCAACTTAAGGTTCTATACCAATTAATTACATTTGAAAAATTAGGTGTAAAACAGCGGTTAAAACTACTGAAGAGGCTATCACCATAAATAGTGATCATGTTACCTTAAGAGTATTATTTGAAAGTGATTTAGCCCCTTATAGGGAAACTCGTAAATTCTTGCTTATTGGTTTAATACAAGTTTCCTTCAAGCCACTTACTTTAAGAGGCTTACCTAAAAGGTTTATAGCAGCTCTCAGAGATGGCAGAAAGCACAACTGGAGAAAATCCCTCGTAGGGACCGTACAAACAAGTTTGGCCTATGGCCCTGTATATTTTAATGCTTATCCTAATCTGCAGATATCTCTGAGTGATGAAAACTCTTTGAATGATTTAATATTAAGTATCAAGCTACATGGGTACGATTATATGCCATGTACATAAGTTATATATATCTGTTATAGGATTTATTATAAGCACATATATACTTTAAATCCTATGTGTAAAATTATGGATTATAAACTCTTCTAGAATCTAATTTTGATAGATCTAAAGTCACTACAAGAAGACTTATTAAATGGGATGAAATAGAATTTTCCAGAGAATGGGTCATAGGCCAAGCAATAGCTCCTCAAAATAATGGAAACAGTGAGGTCACTGATATTGAGAAAACCTCTGATGGAACTATTAAAATCAGATTCAATAAATCTATCCAAAGTGATAATATCAGCTTATTTCTAGACTAAATTGGTCATTCTTCTTATATTTCATCAATTGATTATATTTTGGATATTCCATCTAGAGCATCTACATCACAAATTAGGGATAATAAAAAGATCGAAACTATAAGAATTAGCAGAGATAATATTGTTAATGCTATTCCCGTTCTTGATCCAACCGAATCCTAAATGGATTTTCCATCAGGTTTAAAATAATCAAAACCAAGTAGATTTTAATCCGGGATCTCCGGCAAGAAAAATAATTTCTGAAGAGTTTAATAAACCAAGATGGGGCAAATTACATAGGAAACAAAGTTTTTTCTCTCTAGAAAGAGGCGATTTCCGACGACTCCCTTTCGAAGCTTCTAACGCCATTAATGGCAGCTCCGGTGATTGGCCAGCCGATTGTTGGTGCTGGTCAGTCGTCTTCTTCAATTCCCAACCCTACAATACCCATAACATCCATGAATTCACCCCCAAAATATGCTGATCTCCTCCAACCAAAAACCCTAAATTCCATGCAACCCCAAACTGCCACTGCAACGACTGTTGGAACTGCTGCGACTGTAATTTTGATCAAACCAGTGGAATATTTGCACGGAGAACCCATTGTTCGATGGAAAAAAGTAAAATTTTAACAATCGATTGTGAAATAAGGGTTACAATTAGCGGTTCTTGGCAAGTTTTCTTATGGAAAACCTATTATCAATGAACTACATAAAGTTATTCCTATTCAATGGGAACTTAAATGAGCTTGTCCGATCGGTCTCATAGAAGATAATCATGTTCTTATTCGACTTTCGTTGATAGAGGATTATATTCACCTACTCTCGAAGCCTGCGTATTATTTAGAGGTAGATGGAACCATGTGGCAGATGAGATGTTCAAAGTGGAATCCATGGTGGACACCTGAAGAAGAAACTCCTATAGCAGTGGCATGGATTAGTTATCCGGAACTACCTCCAAATTTCTTTGGTAAGGATTTTGTTTTTTCTCTTGCTAGGGCAGTGGGTAATCCCTTACACGTTGATTTAGCTACTCAAGATGGGACTAGACCTAGTTGCGCAAAAGTAAAAGTTGAAGTTAATCTATTGGCTAAGTTACCACAAAGAATTAAAATAGTCGAGGAAGAAGATGAAACTGGCCCAGAAATCTCAAAGTGGATCAATATTAGGTATGATTATATGCGCAAGTACTGTAAGAGCTGCAAAAAACAAGGTCATAATGAAAAAGATTGTTGGGTGATTAATCCAAAACTTAGGCAATTTGATGATAGCAAGAAAAAGGAAAAGGAACTGGTAGGAACTGCTGCTAATTCAACTAGGGTACTCTCGAGTGGTAAAGTAGTTGGAAATCCTCCTATTAATCAAGCTCGACAAGAATGGATCAAGGAAAGAACAAATAGATACCAAAGAGATGGAAAGGGTCATATTATCGAGGTTTCATATTTGAAAAACAGTGATGATGGTAAGGGCAAAGGTAATATCAAGGATAAAGGGAAAGCCAAGGTGGACGAAGTAATAACAGTGAACAAATTTGATGCTTTAAACATTGAGGAAGTTGATGCTTTGGATGTTGAGAAAGCTGATCAATTGAAGATCACAGATGGCAGACAAGAGCATCACAGTAGTTCTGGGGAGAAGAAGCAGGTGTAAACCAAGCAACACCAAGAACTGCAGGCTCATATTCCTACTAGTAATGGAAAAGATGCAGAAGAGGATAGGGAAAGCAGACGTGTAAAGAAGGAAATTGTGGATAAGGTCATCAAGAGAGCTCTTGCTGAAGTTCTAGAGGATTTAGTTAGAAAGGAAGCTACCATTTACTGGGTGCATAGAAGATTTGGAACTGACAAGGATGAGTTAAGGATGTTGAACGGGCTTACTAATAAATCGTGCCAAGAAGTTCCATCTCAAACCTATGATGATTCATCACAATAAAAAGAATGGAATGAAGGTAGTTCTAAGAAGACAAATTGGAGTGATCAAGTGGAAGAGTTAGAGGGTCGAACAAACCTAACAGAAGCTGCAAAAAATAAGAACAAAGAGGACGGTGCACAGGAGGAGCAGTTACCAGAATTAGGGTTCGAAGCTACAGTAAACCCTAACCCTAATTCACATGATACCACCAGTTCTGAAGGTAAAATCAAGGAGAAGGAGGAGAGAACAGCAGCAACAAAGGAACTGGTAGCTGTTGTAGAAGGAAGTCCAGTGTATCTGGATGATCGAGCTGCAGCAACATGTAAAGATATTTATAGTGAGGCAACAGACGGAGCAACAGTAAACCCTAGGGACTGTTCGAGATCTGATCTGTAGTTGCAAGAATTGCAAGTAGCTTTTAATCCTATAAAGATGATAAATAATGAAACGTCAGGCAATAGACAGGCTATGCAACTGCAGATTAACGTACCTTTGAAGAGTCGTTTCCAAACTTTGCATGATCTAGTTACACACAATGTTGCACCAGATGGAAATACTATCATTGAAAGCCAGCAGTTAGAGGAAGAAGGAGACGAGGAGTCTTTGATGCAAATCTCAGGCAGATAGCACGAGAGGCAGATATATCACCATTGTCCAGTCCAAAAGTGGTGAAAAAGAGTAAGAAATCACAAAAGAAACAGAAAGTTCAACCTACAAGGGTATTGCCTAAGAGGGAAGCTTCACATAATAAGTGATGATGAAGGTTCTCATATGGAATATTAGGTCTGTTAACACTGATCAGGCCTTCCCTAGAGTCATCAAAATGCATAAGGAACATAAGTTTACTGTTACTGCTTTGATGGAGCCTTTTAAAAAAGCTGGACATATACACAGATATAGAAGAAGGTTACAAATGGAGACTGACTACTCTAACATAAATGGCAAGATATGGCTGTTTTTTGAGGCAACTGTCGACTGGGAATTGGTGATGGACACAGATCAACAGGGGACTGTTAAGGTACTAGATCATAAAGTTGATAAGCAGATTATAATGACTTTTGTATATGCTAAGTGTGATGCTTTAGAATGATTGGAACTCTGTGACAATCTATATTATATGGCTACTGATATGGAGGATCCTTGGATGGTTGGAGGTGACTTCAATGTGCTGTTAAACGAGGAGGAAAATATAGGTGGACGTCCAGTTCATCCTCCAGAATATGAGGATTTTGCTTTCTGAGTGAACTCGTGTGGTTTGTTTGATCAAGGGTACAATGGGAGTCCTTTCACATGGTGGAATGGTAGGTCAAATGCAGAGTGTACATTCAGGAGATTGGATAGAATTTTAGTGAATCTACCATTTCAAAATATGTTCCCTACTATAGAAGTGGAGCATTTGATTAGAACTAGCTCGGATCATGCTCCTTTACTTATGATTTGTGGTGAGCAGGCATCAAGTTTTGTTAAGCCATTCAGGTTTTTAAATTTTTGGACAAAACATGAAGCTTTATGGAGGTAGTGAAACAGAACTGGATAGCAGATTTCGTAGGGGATCCATAACTTATCGTTAAGCACAAGCTTAAGAAGGTAAGATCAGCTTTGTCTAAGTGGAGTAGAGAGACATTTGGTGATATTTTTAAACAACTAGCTATACTCGAGGATATCGTGAAGGTGAAGGAGATGTTATTTGAGGAGGATCCATCAACAGAAAATAGGGTGGTACTTCAAAAGGCACAAGCAGAGCTCAAAAAATATTTAAGCATCAAAGAACAATATTGGAAGCAAAAGGCTGGATTGATGTGGTTTGGGGAAGGAGATAGGAACACTAGATTCTTTCATAATCATGTTAATGGGAAGAGGCAAAAAGTTACAGTTAAAAAGGATTCAGAATGCTACTAGACAATGGCTAAATGATCAGGAGCAAATGTCTAAGGCAGCAGTGGAATTTTATCAAAATCAGTTTACTAGTGAAGGTGATCCTGCAGACTTTTCAATGATGGACAATGTGCTGGTCTCTAGGGAACAGAACTTGAAGCTTAGCAGATATCCAACTATCGACGAGGTAAAGGCAGTTTTGTTTGAATTAAGTGGAGAAAGTGCTAGTGGTCCAGATGGATTTACTGGACTGTTTTATCAGGTATGTTGGGAGGTTATTAGATTTGATATTCATAGCATGGTATTGCACTTTTTTGGAGGTGCTCCGATGCCTAAATCCATTACTCATACTAATCTAGTGATGTTGCCGAAGAGGTTGACAGTTCAAACATTCTCAGATTTAAGGCCGATAAGTTTGAGTAATTTCATTAACAAGGTCATCTCGAGAGTCATTCATGACAGGCTTGAAAGGTTTCTGTGTTTCTATATATCACGGAATCAGTCTGGTTTTTTGAAGGATAGGAGTATATTTGAGAACATTTTACTCACACAAGAGATGGTAACAGATATAAGGAAGAGAGGGAAGTCTGCTAACGTAGTGATTAAGCTCGATATGGCAAAGGCATATGATAGAGTTTCATGGAAATATTTACTTCATGTACTAAGGAGGATGGGATTTGCAGAACACTTTATAACTATGGTGTGGAATATATTGTTCAATAACTGGTACTTTGTACTAGTTAATGGACAATCGAAAGGTTTCTTCAAATCAACCAGGGGAGTGAAGCAAGGAGATCCTCTATCTCCTGCTTTGTTCATTCTCTCTGCAGAAGCATTGTCAAGATCAATGAACAAACTATTTGATGACAGATCATGTGTGGGATATGGAATGCCAAAATGGTCTGACCCTTTGAATCATTTGTCATATGCTGATGATACTATAATTTTTGCTTCTGCACATGCTGCATCCTTGAGCAAAATTATGGTAGTGATAGAGGATATGAGAGGGTGTCAGGACAGTTGATCAACAAGGCCAAAAGTTTGTTTTATATGTATACAAATGCAGCTCATGAACTGGTGCGAGCAGTAGAGGACAACACTGGATTTGCTAAAGGGCAGTTTCCATTTACATATTTGGGATGTCCAATCTTTAATACTAGAAGAAGAAAGGAATATTACAATGATCTTATAAAAAATGTGAAGAATAAGTTATATTCTTGGAAGGGCAAATTATTATCATATGGAGGAAAGGCTACTCTTATCACCAGTGTGCTACAAAGTATGCCAGTGTATATGCTTTCAGTGCTGGACCCTCCAAAGAATGTACCAGAACATTTGCATAAAGTGTTTGCAAGGTTTTTCTGGAGTAACAAGGAAGAAGGAAGGAGCAGGCATTGGGCATCTTGGCTGAATATGTGTTTACCTAAAGAAGAAGGAGGACTGGGATTCATATCTTTGCACGATGTATCGAAAGCACTTTTTGCTAAGTTATGGTGGAGATTTAGGACTACAAAAATATTGTGGTCTAATTTCATGTGGAACAAATACTGCAAGAAAGAAATACCTACGATTGTGCAGTTTAGGGAGGATCACATGTCTGGAAACAGATGATACTTGCTCGAGAAAATGTAGAACATGAGATACTGTGGGAATTCAAAAGAGGAACACTAATATATGGCATGAAAACTGGACAGGTCTAGGTGCTCTATATCAAGTTGTCGAAGAGGATTTTCATATACAAGAAGACCCCCCAAGATGTAGCAGATTTGAGACAAGAAGGAGCATGGAATGATCAATTGTTTGGATTAACTATTACCTGAAGATATAGCTACACATGTGAAGGAAACGTAGATTATTATGAAGATGACAGTGAATGGGATAAACCTTACTAGATGCCCAATCCATCAGGCAAATTTTCAGTAAGCAGTGCTTGGCAGATAGTAAGGCATCGAGCTAATTCACATAAGGAGTTCAATTTGATGTGGACTAAAGGATTACCATTTAAGATATCCTTATTCCTATGGAGATTGTGGAGGCAGAAGATAGCAACAGACGATCTATGGAGGAGACAAGGATATATTATTACATCTAGATGTTGGTGTTGTCAACAACCGCAAGAAGAAACAATTAATCATATATTTCTAACAAGACCTACTGCTGTGAAGGTATGGAAAATGTTTCTGGGAGCTGCTGGTATCATAGTGCCTTTAGTGCAAGTGAAGCAAGTAATAAGAAGTTGGTGGACAACAAAGTGTTGTCCCAAGTTGAAGCCATTATATCAAGCTGCCCTAGCAGTCATTACATGGGAATTATGGAAGAAAAGAAACAAAGGTAAACATGGGGGTAGTGTGTCGTCGAATGGAGTATGTCACGAAGTAAATAAGACCTTGTATTACTTAGCAAAGAGTAGGTATCCATGGTTAACTAATATACCTCTGTTATGGTTTGATATGATACAGTATTTTGATGCATACAAACCAGTGTTGATGACAAAGAGAATAGTTTGGCAATTCCCTTATCGAGGGTGGTTTAAATGTAATACTGATAGAGCATCGAAAGGGAATCTTGGGCCTAGTTCCTTTGCATTTTGTGTAAGGAATAGTAAGGGATACTTTATTTATGCTAAGACAGTTGATATTGGTGTGAGTACAAACATGGTGGCTGAAGCTAAAGGAATATTGCATGGATTACAATACTGTGTCGAGCAGGAGTTGCATCCATTAATACTGGAAACCGACTCGTTGGTGTTAAAGAAGGTGATAGATGGATAATGGGATACACCTTGGTCGATTAGTTCAGAAGTGAAGAAGGAAGGATGATGGAGCAATTCAATGTGATTGTGTAGCATGTTTAAGAGAAGGCAATACAGCAGCAGATATTTTAGCTAACATGGTTGTTTCTTTTGCAGGTACTCTACAATTCAGCTCATTTGGTCAATTACCAAGTGTAGGGAGGAGAATCATTAACTTAGACAAAGCTCAAACACCAAATTTAAGGATCAGAATTGCTAAGAGAAGAGCTCCAGATTGATGGTGGATTATCAAACACCGAAACAGTGGCTTAGCAGCAGAATAATTCATACGCAGCAGAATAATTCATACAGTCTTAGAGCATTATCCAGTAGTATTAGCATGGTATCATGCTCATTCTGGTGATGTGATAACATTGTATGGACAATATGCTATAAGTCACTGGTGCACGAGAGGAGAAAGGAATCAAATTTTACATATAGTCGATCAGGTTAATACTATAGTTCGATGTCAAAAGGAGAGGTTACTACAGTTGGATGCCAAGCTGGCATACTTCACATGTTGGATCATTGAGACTAACATAGAAGGGTGGATGAAGCTTGAGCAAGATCAAAATCACCATATCGAGATTACTCAATCGAGAACAAGTGTGGCATTTCGAAACCAGACTCTAGACAACATACTGTTGAAGATCCAGTGGTATTAGCATGTGATCATGCTCAATCAGGAGGTGTAATAATGTTTTATGGAAAGTATAAGTTAGATCACTAGTACATAGGAAGAGATTTGGATCAAATATTCAGAATTATCGATGACATTTTTGTTAGTGATTGAGGTCAGATGGAGCAGGTCAATGTTAAGAGGACTTTCTTTCTAAGTTGGAACCTCGGAACCAACATAGAAAGGTGGATGGTTTTTGTGCTACTCCGGAATCGAAGACATCGTATCAAGGTCATAAAATGGAAGAAGATAGTTCGAAGACATTTTATCAACATCATACAATCGAACAAGACAGATCAAAGACATTTTATCGAAGCCATACAATCGAGGAAGAAGCTTGAGCATAATCGAAGGTACTCTATCGAGGTTAATCGATCGATGACAATGTTGAAGACAGATCGAAATCAGCCTCTTCAAAACATACTGCTTAACATCGACACCAGATTATCGAGGGTGGATTATCAAACACCTAAATGGTGGCTTAGCCACAGTACTATCTATATGATATTAGAATACTATTCAGTGGTATTAGCATATTATCATGCTCAGTCTGGAGGTGTATGAATGTTGTATGGAAGGTATAAGGTTCATCACTGTTACATAAGGACAGATTTGCATCAAGTAGTAGGCACAATCGATGAGGATACTGAATGGGATCGACATCAGAAGGGGACACTGTTACAGGTCTATATCAAGAGGACATCTTTCATATGTTGGACCTTTGGTTCTAACATAGGAAAATGGATGAATCTTGTGGTAGGTCGAAGTGTTCTAGTTCGAAATCGGAAAATCAAGGCCATACAATCGATGATAAATTTGCAGACAGTTCGATGTTATTTGTTTACAGTACTATGTTCGAAAGCAGTGTCAATCGAAGTCATTGCTACTGTAATCAAGATTCACAATCATGTCTGCATCGAGGACACATTGTTGAAGATTTATACCATCAATTGGATGATCATTATTCGAAGACATATCAATCTATTAAGGTCTGCCAAGTTCACCTCGAATCCAGATTGATGTCACATTATCAAAATTACTCGAAGCCAATTTTTACAAGCATGTGCACAGTGGACTACCTGCAGAAAATTTATACAGCATTAGAGCATTGTCTAGTGGTATTAGCATGGTATCATGCTCATTCTGGAGTTGTGATAATGTCGTATGGAGAGTATCAAGCAGGTTATTATTTTACAAATCATAGAATCGATGTCAACTTGCTGAAGAACGATGCCAGTCATGATCGAAGTCTGCTGCAATCGAGTTTCACTTATTGAAGCTCGATTTCAGGCTGCTGAAAGTTTGATGCTTGAGATACAGTTGAAGATCGATGTCATATTGAAGTTCCAGTTCGAGATCATGATGGCTTTGTTGATCGAGGCCATGCCAGCTATAGCAGGTGTTCGAGGGTATCTGATCGGAATCACACTAGAGAAGCCACAATGCTGAAGTCACTGTCGAGCCTTCCAATATGCAACAGTGCAGAACCAATGACAGAATGTGAAGGAAGATGGAGTTTCACGTTTGCTATGTCTATTGGAACGCAAAACTTGGTGCCAGGTGAGAGCAATAGAGGTGCTACATTGATGTTTTGCACTTGGCGAGTGAATATACATGCCTTCACAGATGGAAAGTTGGTTGCGCTACGAGTTGTAATAGATAGTTTTCATATAGTAGTAGAGGTAGAACTATTTTTGCATTTTTTATAGTTCTAGACAACTTGTAAACTTTGTTTTTATTTATTTATATACATATATAACCCCTAGGCAATCAGCCTAGAGGTCTATTTGCAAAAAAAAAAAAAAACAAGATGGGAACCGTTTAGAAATTGGTTTTTTGATAGTTTTGTTGATAAGTTAATAACTTTCTTTCAAAATGATTTTTATAGTGATATTAGCAGTCATAATAAGATAATCGCTTTTGTCCCATGATTTATGTCTAAGGATGTTGATGGTTATATTTTCATACTGGAAAGAGATTATAAACAGACTAGTGGTGAAATTACTAAGTTTATATTTCCTCCACGACAATCTTTCCAAATGGGAAATAATGTTAAAATAATTTATTTTACAGCCTTTTCAAAATTATTTGAAGATGATACTGGCTTAATTACTGCTCAATAGTTGAATACTATGCCTAAACAACATAATTATACTATTGTTTATATGAGTATTTTTGGTGAACATATTATATATATTCATGTTAGGATCAATAAATTGCTATATGAAATTTAGAAATTAGCTGACAAGGAAACAAAGGGTAAGGAACAAATTGCTACCTCAAGTATCCATCCTTCTCTTCGGGTCAAAAACTTTAAATTCAAAAGTCTTGGTGATCTTGAAAAATTACATGATGAAACGTTTAAAGGATTAAAAATTAGTCTTTTAAATTTAGAGCATCTATCTAATGATGATAGAAGATTAAAAATTTGTGATGAGATAAATAAATTCTCTGAGAAATATGCTCGCAAACCAGTCCAAAGGATGTACTAGTATCCGAGACCAACTTCTTAAGATGTACTTTTAGAGGAACAAGAGGATTTTTATTCAAATTGTTATATTGGTAAAGAAATCTATATGTGGAACATAGATGGATTTACTAATCGTCAAATTTATACATTAGTACATAGAATACTGATGTACAGTACCATTTGTAAGGCTACCAATAATACTAAAAAGGCCATTGCTGATATGATATTTGCATGTTTCACCAGCAAATTAAAAGATGGTGGGAAAATTATTTAAATGGAGAACAACGGGATGATATAATGCAAGAAAATGGACAGAATGTTCAAAATGTTGTCTATTCTTTAGTAACTAATATTATAGAACATTTCTTTAGTAGATGGTTAGATAATAGTAAGACCTTGAGAACTTTGCTCTAAAACCATAGGTGTAAGACTCTAACATATTTTAGGCAATATAAAGATATTTTTCTATCTAGGGTCATGGAATTACCAGAGTGAAATAACACTCACTATAAGTCAAAATTTATAGATGGACTCCCAACACTCTTTGCTGAAAGAGTTAGAAAAGCTCTCAAAGGGACATCAACGAGTATTAATTATGATAGTTATACTTATGGAAAACAAATTAGTGTTTGTAAGAAGGTTTATCCTTATGCAATGAAATTAAGCTGAATTAGCAGATTAAGAAACATCATCTTAATGAAAGATAGCAATTAGGAGAATTCTATGAGCAATTCGCCGTAGACATTCCTAAGAATAAGAAAGAGTCTCACAGACATAAGAAAAAAAAAAGAGTCTTTTGAAAAAAGATTTGAACATAGGAAAAAGAGAAAAAGTGCTTATAAGCATAGAAAAGATTTTATAAAGTTAAATTGGCCTAATGCTTGCTACAAATGTGGTAGAATGGGCCATTATGCCAAAGAATGCAGAGTCAAGGATAAGATTCAGAACATTGACATAGATGATAATATTAAGGATTCTTTATATAAGATTTTGTTAAAGTCTTCTCCTGATTATTCCAATCCATAGATTAGTGATAGAGAGGATTCATCAACTGATGAAGACTTAAGGGTTTTACCCGAGGAAAATTGTATTTCCTTAATCGATGAATGTGGGCCTTGTAAACAAAATCAGTGTTGTAATAACAACACAGATGATGAGTTTTATAATATTTATTTTCAGTTTGTGGACTTAGATATCAACGTCCTGACTAATGATAATTTATTAAAATTACTTATAGTTCTTATAGACTCGGAGTTAAGGTTCCAAATTATTGATAGAATGAACAAGTTATCCACAAGTCCAGAGATTGAAGAAATTCCTTCTCAAAACAGGCGTAGACAATATCAGAAGTCAAAAGAATTCTAAAAGAAAAGACCTAGGCCATTGATAGGCCAACAACTGTTCAGAACTTGAATGATGAGATTAATAATCTCAAAAAAAGAGATCTCCAGATGCAAGGCTTCAAATGTTGTCTTGAAAAAAAGTCTCTAAATTAAAACATCCTAATATCCTCCAAGAATTCAATACTTATATTATTGAGAGCAATACTTCTAATAATACAGCAAAAGATTATTTTTTTGAAACAATTGATTTTGCAGATGATGAATATTTACAAAAGCTTGAGTTAATTACTACTCAAAAGTTTTTCATAAAGGTTGCACTTTTAATTGATTATACTTTCAAAACAGAGTTTACTACTTTAGTAGATAGTGGTGTAGATGTAAACTGTGTCAGAGAAGAAATATTACATTCGAGATATTTTCATAAAACTACTCATAGGTTGAGAAATGCTAGTGGGCAACAAACGGGTATTTCTAATAAATTACCAAAAGCATATATTTGCAGAATAAATTTTGCATGCCAGAAAAATTTGTTTTGGTAAAAACTATTTCTAATGATATTATTTTAGGTGTTCCATTTTTTCATTATATAATTTCATTTACCAGCTGGGATGCTAAAGGTTTTGCGGGAACTTTCAATAATAAAAAAATTGGTTTTGAGTTTATAACTCAACTATTTCAAAAGTCTTTAAATAAAATTTCTGCTAATATTGCTTCAAAAAGCGGACAAGTTGATTTTTTTTTTTAAAAAAAAATTTATAGTCTTACTATAGAAGAAGAGTTACAAAATCTGAAACTTAGAGAAAATTTTGATTTTCTAAAAAATCAGCTTTCTTTAAAGATATGTGGTGATCACCTAAATCAATTTTGGGATAGAAAGAAGCACATCGTAAGTCTTCTTTTGAAGAAGAATTTTCGGAAGATAATTGTAACATACCGCACCTTTTGAGAAATAATGAGCCTAGACCAAAAAAAAAATCGAGGTAAAAAATCGAGGGGTCTATCGAGGTGAAAATCGAGGGTGCAAACCGAGGGTCCAAAACCGAGGGTGAAATCGAAGTCAAAACCGAGGGTCCAAAACCGAGGGTGACATCAAAGTCAAAACAGAGGGTCCTCTCGAAGCTGAAAATCAAGGATCCTCCAGAGGTCTCAAATCGAGGGTCCAATCGAGGTCGATTCCGAGGTCTCAAACCGACGATAAAATCGAGGTCGATTCCGAGACCTCAGACCGAGGATGGAATCAAGGTCGATTCCGAGACCAATATCGAGGTCCAAATCGAGCCAATATCGAGGTCCAAAATCGAGGCCAATACCGAGCCCAAAATCGAGGTCATTTTCGAGGTATTATCGACACCAACTTCAGACCGAGGGCAGAACCGAGACCCTGTAAGTTGATAACCTTTTAGTAAAGATTGGATAAGTATTAACCTGTATGGAATAAGTGTTTCACCTTTATCAAGTGGATGTAGCAATCTCTTGAGAGACTTCCTAAGTACCACGTGGCATGTGACAATGCTTTGCTCGAATTGAAGATTAGTGGAGTCTTGGTAAAGGACAAATTCTTTCAATATATATATATCCATTACCTTGAGTTCTTCCACACTAAGAAAGAGACTTTTACAATAGTTGATGACAAAGGCATTTCTGCCGACCTTAACCTCTACAAACAAAGTGTTCATGACACTGTTGAAGACGATATTATTGGGGAAAGGAGGAAATCATTAGAGATGCATATATTCAGTCCAACAATTATAGGGGAAGGAACTGCATCTTGATCGTTCTCAGTTCCAGAGCACTGAAGGGCACGAAGCTTTCTTCTACATACAACTTCTCCATAATTTCATCCATCCAGTTAAGGTAAGTTTGATTTTAAGACGTACAATTGTTGGGAACTCACGGAATGAGTTCAAGTCAGAGTAAGTGTATAAATAGCTTAAGGGCTCTTTTCTTATGGTATGGAAATTGGTGGTGGTGTGGAAGCTCGTGTAAAGCTTGATTATTGTTAAAAGGAGGTCGGCTATCGAGTACACCAATGTATAAAGCCTGGGGAGCTTGCCGCTCTTTGATTGCTTGACGACAATATTGGTATAGCTGTAGTTTTAGTTGATGCTGTGGTTGTTAGCTGTTATAACTTATAGGAACTCATAAAAATAGGGGAGGTGCTGTCCGTTTCATCGTAGACGGAGGAATCGTGACATTTTCATAGATTGAGGTTGGCTAGTATACAAAAGGTATGTGAGACTGTCCCTTTCCTTCTTTTGCACGACTCTGAATAAACGTACGCATTGAACGAGCCCCAAAGATGCTCTACTTTTTAGGGACTAGTAGTACGTATATTATTCCCCTCTTATAGGAGGATTGATTTTGATGTTATTTCTTTAACCTTACGTCACTTCAAAAGGTTCAGAATGTGATTCCAATGAGTCGAGCATGCAATATCTATTGTACGGTACCGCGCTATAGTCGGCCGGGCAGACACCTATTGTGCAACTATATATATGTATATGTTTTACTCTACTGAGCCGCGCTATAGTCAGCAGTTATTTTACTTTAACGCACCGCGCTATAGCCGGTCGAGCAGGCACCTATTGTGCAACCACCGATCAGTTGGGTATTGATGTTACCGAGCCTAATGATGGCCGGGGTATGATATGATGACGATGAGGCCCACAGAGGCGTATGTATATGATGATGATGGTTTTTAAATGATATCTATACATGTATACACATCAGGCATTTCATGATTAGTCGCCCTTAGAGGCACTCAGATGTTATAGTACGTATTTTTTCATCGCCCTCAGAGGCACTCAGATGTTACAGGGTGTATATGCTCTGCGCCTATACACATTATTGTACATTATGCTTTCCTGTCTTACATACTCAGTACTTTATTCGTACTGACGTCCTCTTTTGTGGATGCTGCATATCGTGCTGCAGGTCCTGATAGACAGGTAGACGAAGCTCCCCCACGACAGTAGGCGGCCAGTTCAGCAGTTGTTGGCGAGGTCCCTTCTCCGGACTTGCCATGGTCTTGGTATGCATATTTTTGTTATATGCATTATGGGTATGTCGGGGCCCTGTTCCGGCAAAGTTTTGCAGCACTTATGTTCTTTAGAGGCTCATAGGTAGGTGTCGACTCATGTATAGTTAGGATTGCCTTGTCGGCGAATTTACTTTTGTTGTATAGTCTTTCATGTCAGCCTTGTCGGCTATGGTATATATGTTTATGGCATTACCCGTCATTTTTGGTTGATTAGCATTCTTGTCTACCATCTATACTGATCTTGTTGGCCCTTACACATAATAAGAAAGGTTAGATAAGATGTATGGCGGCACTCGGCAGGTAGGGCCCGGGTGCCAGTCGCGGCCCTCCGGCTTGGGTCGTGACAATATTATTTTGGCAAAGGCCATGCCTTGCTAGATGAACTCTGGATATCTAAAATTATGCAAGAAAGAAATTGATTCTTTATTGTATAAAGGTCTTATAAGACCTTCCAAGTCCAAACGATCTTGTACAACTTTTTATGTTAATAAACATGTTGAACATGAACATGTTGTTCCCATGTTAGTTATTCAATTCTAAGCCTCTTAATAAAGTCTTAAAATGGATTAGATATCCAATTCCCAATTAAAAGGATTTATTGGACAGAATTCATGATGTCATTATATTTTCAAATTTGATCTAAAATCTGGTTATTGGCAAATTCAAATCTCTGAAGATGATAAGTACAAAACTGCTTTTAATGTTCCAACGGGTCAATATGAATGGAATGTCATGCCCTTTTTTTTTCAAAAATGCCCCTTCTGAATTTCATAAAATTATGAATGATATTTTTATACCTTACACTGATTTCATAATTGTTTATACTGATGACATTCTAGTATTCTTAAAAAATATAGAGATACATTTTAGACTCCTAGATCTTTTTAGTAAGATTATTAATCAACATGGTCTAGTAATTTCAAAACATAAGACGTCCGTCTTCAAAATTAATATAAGATGTTTAGGTCATAATATTGAAAAAGGAAAAATTATTCCTATTCAGAGAAGCACTGAATTTGCTTCAAAGTTTCCTGATGTTATAACTGATAAGACTTAGGTTCAATGATTTTTAGGAAGCTTGAACTACATTTCTACTATTATAAAGGATCTAGCCAAAGATACTTCGATTCATTATGAAAGATTAAAGAAGAATCCAAAAGCTTGGACTGATGAGCATAGTAAATCAGTCAAGCGTATTAAAGAGAAGGTTAATAACCTTCATTGTCTCACACTTGCCTATCCAAATTGCGCAACTAGTTGAAACTGATGCCTCAGATATTGGATATGGAGGACTTTTAATGCAATATTCCATAACAGAAAACAAGAATATCTTGTTCAATTCTATTCGGGAAAATAGAATGATTCCCAAAAGAATTTTGCTACTATAGCTAAGGAAATTCTTGCTACAGTAAAATGCATGCTAAAATTCCATACTTATTTACATAATCAGAAGTTTTAAATAAAAACTGACTGTCAAGCGGCAAAGCTTATCTTTAATAAAGATTGTAAGCATAACGTTTCTAAACAGATATTTGCAAGATGGCAAGGTTTATTAGCTCCATTTGATTTTGAAATAATATACAAAAAGGGATCTGATAATATTCTCCCTGATTTTCTTACTAGAGAATTCCTAAATTAATAATTTTCTTATATTATAACAGGACATGAGACCGGATTTAAGAACCTCTAGAGGGAGGGGACGAGGAAGGAAATCAGAACCTTCCTATAGGAGAGGAAATATCTTAGCCCAGATAGGAAATCACCAGCTAATAGCTGCCAATATTGCAGGGACATCTGGTATTAATACAGATCACCCGATGTATAAAAAAAATTTGGATTTTTGAAATCCAATAAATATAAGGATAATAATCCTCCGTCATACTCTTCAGCTTTGGACGATGATAGCCATGGTAACCTTGAGGTTTATAACCAGAAAGAAACAAAAGAATTTATAATTCTTATGGAATAATTTGATCTAAAGTGGAAGGATAATCCTTCGCAAATCTGTCACGACCCCAATTTTCCTTCGTAGGATGTCGTGATGGCACCTAGTATCTAAGACTAGATAAGCCAAATATTTATGTAGAGATAACCGAAATCATAATTAAAAGCTCAAAATCCACAACTAACATAAGGAAAATCTCCACAACTCAGTATATATATATTTGCCAAAAACCCTAGGAAATACAAGTCACAAGCTCTATGTAAATATCTAGCATCCCCATACGACTATATCTAGTAAAGAAGGAAAATATAGAAATGGATATAAGGTGACTCCGAGGCATGCAGATGCGGGCAGGTATACCTTGAAGTCTCCAAAAGCAAACTCCACTCAGCAGTGCCGGGAATGATAGGAAGTACCTGGATCTACACAAAAAGATGTGCAGAAGAGTAACATGAGTACACCACAACGGTACCCAGTAAGTGTCGAGACTAACCTCAGTAGAGTAGTGACGAGGTCAGGTCAAGGCACTACTGAAAATAATAAGAAACAGGATGAAAGATTTAACAATATGGTAATAATGACAAGGAAATGCAACAAGTAAGGAGTATACCAAAAGTTAACTACACAGAGTCAAGGCAAATAATACATCGCAGAAGGAAACAAGGATTTGACGTGATAAGGAAACAAAACAACCAATGGCAATTACGGCAACTAGAGAAAGATCAACAAGGGGCACTACCGAGGTATCGCCTCGTAGTCCAAATCACATGAATAACCCACAATCTTTCCTTATATCATCGCGTGAGCCTTTACGTTTAGTTTGAAAAATTATTTTCCCAAAATAGCATCCCGTATTTTACCCAACCTTATCACACCACATGACTTCTAGTAGTTCCCCTACTAGTCACGCATATCGAGCACACCTTATCTCAGTGCATGCGTTTAAACCCCATGACTTTATACCAATTCATGCGTATCAATATCACAATGTATCACACATCGCACCTCAAGTTCCCAAAATCACAACTTACCAAAGAAACTAACAAATACCATAATTTCACAATAAAGAGCCCATGGCTCAACCACAATATACACAAGAGTCTCAACAATTACAACCGGAATGAGCAACTCAATAGAACGATATTTCACAATTTATCACTTTGGCTCAATGTGAATCACAGCCTTTATATATCTCAGTACTAATTTCAACAAGATATTCCATGATTTAACAACTTCAAGTAATAAGTTCAACGATTAAATAGTGAATACGGAATAAAGGAAAAAAGAACTTCATTTAAACATGTAAGGCAATTAGCATGTAAGAGAATAAGACAAGTTGACATGTGAAAATAGACTATAGATGATGACTATAACATGTTAAGGCAACTCAATTATGGCATGAAAGGAATCTACATAGCTAAGACCGGTAATTTCCACACTTAGCCCGTGTACACACTCGTCACCTTGCGTACACGGTTTTCACATATCACAATTATCACAACTAACATAATTCCGAAGGGATAATTTCCCCCACAAAAGGTTAGGCAAGTCACTTAAAAGAAATAAAAAATCAATTCAAAAGGTCAACTCGAGCCCGTGTCTTGGAACCCGACCAAAATTACAAAATCCGAACAACCATTCGATAACGAGTCTAACCATACAAGAATTACTCAAATCCAACCTCAAATCGCTTTTCAAAACTCAAAATCTTAGCCTAGTAAGTTTCTACCATTTTGCCCCAATTTTCCAACTCAAACCACTAATTAAATTATGAAATTAACAATAGATTCATGTAAATTAACCAAAATCGAGTTAAGATTCCTTACCCCAATGATCTCTCCAAAAAACCCTCGAATATGGCCTCCCACCAAGCTCTCTAAGTCCAAAAATGCATTACTATTCAAACCCTCAAAAATCCCTCTTTTTTGCCCAACAAAATCGCACATGCGATGCCGCTCCTGCGAATAACTCCCCGCTTCTACGACCCTAGACTTGGCCAGCCACTTCCGCTTCTGCGCATCCTCACTCGCTTCTGCGAGTCCACTTCTACGAGATTTTGACCGCATTTGTGGTCCCAGCTGGGCAAGCCACCATTCGCTTCCATGAACAAGCCCTCGCCTTTGCGAGTCCGCACCTGCGGCCAATAGTGCGTAGGTGCGATTGCACCAGAACAGCCCAGCTTCAGCAGTGAGGTTAAGTCCAATTTGTTCCGGACTCGATCCGAATTACACCGTGGCCCCTCGGGAACCTGTCCGAAAATCCCAACAAGTGCCAAAACACATAATGGACCTATTCATGGCCAAAAATCACATCAACAATATCGATTCAACGAATCGCAAACCCAAATTCAAACCTATGAACTATGAACTTCTGAATTTCAAAATCGATGCTGATTCATACCAAAACAACTCCGATTGACTTCAAATTTTGCACACAAGTCATAAATGACATTATGGACCTGTTCAAACTTCCTAAATTGGGATCCAACCCTGATACCAATAAAGTCAACTCCCAGTTAAACTTTTCAAATCTTCCAAACCTTAATGTATCTAACTTCTGCCAATTCATGCCGAAATGATCTACAGACCTCCAGATCGACATCTGAAGACACTCCTAAGTCAGAAATCACCATATGGAGCTATTAGAATTGTCAAAACTCCATTCCGGAGACGTCTCCTCAAAATTCAAATTACGGTCAACTCTTTCAACTTAAAGCACCAACTTAGGGAGTATGTGTCCCATTCCACTCCGAAACTCACCCGAAATCAAAATCAAACACCCCTGGAAAATCACATAACCAGAATAAGACACAGAGGAGACAATAAATAGGGGATCGGGGCTAAAATGCTCAAAACAGCCGGCCGAGTCATTGCATCCTCCCCCTCTTAAAACAAAAGTTCATCCTCGAACGAGTATAGAGACATACCTGAAGTGGTCAAAAAATGAGGATAAGGGCTACGCATATCATGCTCAGTCTCCCAAGTCGCCTCCTTGACTGGTTGACCCCCCATTGATCCTTCACTGAAGCAATGCTCTTAGTCCTCAACTTTAGAACCTGCCTGTCAAAAATGACCACCAGCTCCTCTACATAAGACAAATCCTTGCCCAACCAGACTAAGCTGAAATCCAACACATAAGACGGATCGCCATGATATTTCCAGAGCATAGAAACATGGAATACGTGATGAACTACAGCTAGATTAGGTGGTAGTGCAAGATTGTAGGCCACATCTCCAATCCTCTCAAG
Source organism: Nicotiana obtusifolia (assembly GCA_002018475.1). Taxonomy (NCBI): domain Eukaryota; kingdom Viridiplantae; phylum Streptophyta; class Magnoliopsida; order Solanales; family Solanaceae; genus Nicotiana; species Nicotiana obtusifolia. The sequence goes on from MCJB01028735.1 coordinate 120,411, forward strand.
AATCTCAAAAGGTCTGATGTACCTAGGACTCAACTAGCCCTTCTTTCCAAACCTTATAACACCCTTCATGGGCGAAACCCGGAGCAAGACCTGCTCCCCAACCATGAATGCAACGTCGCAAACCTTCTGATCCGCATAACTCTTCTATCTAGATTGGGATATGTGAAGCCGATCTTGAATCAATTTAACCTTTTTCCAAAGCATCCTGATCTACGTCTGTACCCAATAGCCTAGCCTTGCTCGGCTCAAACCAACCCACCGGAGACGGACACCGCCTTTCATACAAGGCCTCATACGGAGCCATCTGAATGCTCGACTGATAGTCGTTGTTGTGGGTAAACTTCGCATGCGGCAAGAACTGATCCCAAGAGCCCCCAAACTAGACCACACGCACGAAGCATATCCTCCAGTATCTGAATAGTGCGCTCGGACTGTCCGTCCGTCTAAGGGTGAAATGTTGTACTCAACTCCACCAGTGTGCCTAACTCGTGCTGTACGGCCCTCCAGAATTGCGATGAAAACTGCATACCCTGATTAGAGATGATGGATACCGGTATGCCATGAAGCCTGACAATCACACGATTATAAATCTTGGTTAGCTACTCTGAGGAATAAATAGTTGCCACTTGAATGAAATAAGCCGACTTGGTCAATCTATCCATAATCACCCATATTGCATCGAACTTCCTCCGAGTCCATGAGAACCCAATAAAAAAATACATAGGAACCCGCTCTCATTTCCACTCTGGAATCTCTAGACTCTGAAGCAATCCACCTGGCCACTTATTCTCGTACTTCACCAGCTGGCAATTTAGGCATCGGGCTACATACTCCACAGTGTCCTTCTTCATTCTCCTCCACCAATAGTGTTGCCTCAAGCCTTGATACATCTTGGCGGAACCCAGATGAAAGGAGTACCACGAATTGTGAGCCTCCTAGAGAATTAACTCTCATAAACCATCTACATTGGCCACACATAGCCTACCCTACTTCCATAATACACTGTTATCCCCAATGGTGACCTCCTTGGCATCAATGTGATGAACTGTGTCATTGAGGACAAGCAGATAAGGGTTGTCATATTGACGCTCTCTGATACGATCATAAACAGAAGACCGAGCACAAGCACAAACGTGACTCGGCTCCGAAAATCAAATCTAACAAACTGGTTGGTCAAGGCATGAACATCCAATGCTAATGGCCTCTCTATTACCGATAGATATGCTAAATTGTCCAATCTCTCCGCCTTGCGACTCAAGGCATCGGCCACCACATTGGCCTTCCTGGGATGATATAGAATGGTGATATCATAGTCCTGAAGTAACTCTAGCCACCTCTGCTGGCGAAAGTTTAGGTCTTTTTAATTGAACAAATATTGTAAACCCCGGTGGCTGTTATAGATCTCCTATGGGACACCATACAAAGAGTGCCGCCAAATCGTCAAGGCATGAATAATAGCTGCTACTCAAGGTTGTGGACAAGATAATTCTTCTCATGCACCTTCAGTTGTCTAGACGCGTACGAAATTACCCTACCGTCCTGTATCAATACCATGTCAAGACCAATACACGACGCGTCACAGTACACAGTATAAGACCCCAAACCCGTAGGCAACACCAATACTGGGGTTGTAGTCAAAACAGTGTTGGGTCAATCTGGTCATAAGTGTAGCAATAGATGAGAATCCTCTACGAATCGACGGTTGTAGCGACCAGACCGGTCATTTTGAGAATTAAAGTTCCCTTCAGTGTCTTAAGGTCTCGAGTAGCTCCGTGTTACTTGTGTGTGTTGTCGAGTTTGGTTTTTGGATGATTCAGGATCAATTTGGAAGAAGGATTCTTGTTCAAAAAACTTAAGTGGTAAGAGTTGATTGGAGTTTGACTTTTGTGTAGATGACTCCAAAATGAAATTTTGATTAGTCCAATAGCTTTGTATGGTGATTTTGGACTTAGGCATGTGTCCGAATTTGGATTTGGAGGTCCGTAGGTTAATTTGATGCATTTTGGCGAAAATTGGAAAGTTGAAGGTTTGGAAGGTTAAGGGGTTTGATCGGGAGTTGGCATTGTTGATATAGGGTTTGGATTACGATTTTGAGAGTTGGAATAGCTCCGTTATATCATTTGGGACTTGCACGCAAAATTCGGGTTCATTCCGGGTTGAATTCATATGTTTTGGCACGAGTTTTAGAGGCCTCGGATTTGAGCGATTTTTAAAGGGTTCTTCACGTGTTTGATTGGGGAAAGTGTTCTTTGTCCGAAATTGATTTTGTTTCATGATTCTACAATTATTTTCATCATTAAATTAGTGAATTGAATGAAAAAAATGGAAATTTTTGTAAATTCTTTCAAAATGTGAAATGAGGATTTGAAGGGCGAGTTGATATCGCAATTGGATAATTTTGATATGGTTGGACTCATACCAGAATGAGTGTTCAGATTTTGTAAATTTTATCGGGTTCTGAGGTGCGGGCTTGTGGTTGACCTTTGAGTTGACTTTTTAGTTTTTGTTAAAGATCGAAGCTTTATTATCCGGAATTATTTTCTATGAGTTTTATTTATGTTATGAAGTTATTTTGGCTAAATTTGAGCCGACCGAAGGTTGTTTTACACAAGAAGGTCATTTTAGAGTATCGTTCTAGCCTCTTAGGTTAATAGTCCACTAAAAAGGAAGTTGACTTATCATGTTAAATCCTCCATTTACTAAATTTTCCCTTACGTGTCATAATTGGAGTTGATTAATTTATGTTCTACCCTTGTTGCCAGTAAACTCTTATGTGCCTTAGTTGAAGTTGCCGCCTCTCTTATTTCCATGTTGTCCTTTCCGTAATTGCTTATCCTTAAATTAATGTTATTGATATTTATTTCGTATTTGCTTATCCTTAATTGAAGTTATTGATGTCTTTTCCGTAAATGCTTAATCTTAATTGAGTTATCGTTGTCCTTTCCATAATTGCTTAACTTTAGCTGAAGTTTCGTTATCCCTTTCATTTTTGACTTATCCTTATTTGGAGTCATTTATTCATGCTATCTTATTTATCGTCGAGTACTACTTATGTAAAATCACTGTTGCACATTATCTCTCCCCTCGTGGAGCTATTCTTGTTAAAACTCGTTATTCTCTGTCGTGTCTTTCATTGTGAGCTCGTTCTTCCGTTTCTTTGTTTTATGAAGTTCTTGTGTTGATTTACTTGCCATATTCTGATGTTATTGTTGTTGTTGTTGTTGTACTCAGTGTTGTTGAGCCGAGGGCTATGCGTAGTTGTGATATTGAAATTGTTTTGAGGAAAAGTTGTGTCATATGGGCACATGTGGTGAAAATCATGATATTGTATTGTTATGTTTTGGCACACGTAGTATTGTTGAGAGGATTGTTGGGGTGTTCGCACATGAGTTCTCCGTGCTTATGTTATTATTGATATTTGCACATGCAACGTGACAAGGCGGGCTATATATGTGGGTTTGTGCATGTGGCGAGACAAGGTGGGAATATATTAGGCGCGTGCGGCGAGACAAGGCAGGCATTTACTTTACTGTTCCACACGTGGAGAGACAAGGTGGGCTATGACGGGGAATTATTTGTGATGTCTTCTGATGGCCTGGGGGCATTGTTATTGTTGATATTTGTGTAGTGGTGCGCCTACCTTGTGTGAGTTATAACTTGTACATTTTGAGGTGATCGTTTCTTATGTGCCATTCATTGTCTCTACTCTTACTTGTCAACTTGAATTGTGATAGAGCACTTGCACAGGAATACACGTAATTAATCACCCATGTCGGTTTAAGAAGATGAATCCTGATGTATTGACCATTGTACTCTCATATATTTGCCTTATGTGTGAGAGTTGTTCTATTGGCACGTGAGTTGTCCGTGTGATCATGTATCATTATTATTGTTGGCACGTGAGTTGTCCATGCAGATATTTGATATTGTCGCTCCCTTGGCACGTGAGTCGTCCATGTGGTTATAAATTATAGTGTGGGCACAAGATGTCAAGTGATTAGGGTTCATGAACTGGGACCCGTGAAATGTGCTGTGAGGTGAAGTACCTTGGAAAAAGCCTTGAACAAATCTTGTGTGAAAGTTGTTGCTCTCATTGAGTTGTTACTTATTTTCCTTAGTTTCACCGGCCTTAAGTGGTATTCAGATTACTCCATGGCGTTATTACCTGTTGTGTCTCATTGCTAATTGCTTTTAGTTTCCTAGTAAAAACATTGTTTGTTATTGCTATCATTCTTAGTTTTATATTGATATTTTTCCCTGTTAGTTTCACATTTATACTTGAATTGGTTATTATGTGTGGTAGGTGTCTTGATTGTTCTTCGTCACTACTCCACTGAGCTTAGTGTTGATACTTACTGGGTACCGTTGTTGTGTACTCATGTTACACTTTCTGCACATTTTTGTACAGATCCTAGTACCTCAGAGTTGTTGATCATTAGCTAGCTAATCGGGCATTACTGTGGAGACTCAAGGTATACCTGCTGTCGTGTTCGCATGCCTTGAAGTCACCTTCTGAAATCTTACTTTGTGCTGTTTATTTCTATTTCGGAGCAGTTGTATTTAGAGATTTCTAGTAAATTCAATAGAGCTTTTGGCTTGTACTACCGATTTTGGGATTGTTGGCTTAAATAAAAATTTTCATTTCAAAATTTAAAGTTGTTGGTTGAATTTTACCATTATTTCAATAAGTGTTAGGCTTACCTAGTCCTAAAGACTAGGTGTCGTCACGACATCCTACGGAGGGACATCGGGGTCGTGACAACGGTAATACCCCACCAAACAAAGAAAACTCAGGATCTCCGTAGCTGAAGACGGTCTGGGCCAACTCTGCACTGCTTCAATCTTCTTCGGATCTACCTTGATCCCTCACTCGACACTACATGGCCCAAAAATGCTACCGAATCCAGAAATATTTCACACTTTAGAAATTTTGCATACAACTTCTTTTCTCTCAAGGTCTCAAGCACGGTCCTCAGGTGTTGCTCATGATCCTCCCGACTCCAGGAATACTCCAAGATGTCGTCAATGAACAGAATGGGAAGGAGTCAAGAAAGGGCTAGAATACACTGTTCATCAAGTGCATGAATGCTGCTGGGGCATTGGTCAACCCAAATGACATCGCAAGAAACTCATAATGACCATACCGAGTCCCGAAGGCAGTCTTCGGGATATCTAGCTCCCGAATCTTCAACTGATGATAGCCTGAATGCAAGTCAATCTTTAAGAACACTCTGGCACCTGTAGCTGATCAAATAGGTAATCAATGTGTGGCAATGGATACATGTTCTTCACTATAACCTTGTTCAACTGGCGATAATCAATACACATGCACGTAGAACCATCCTTCGTCTTTACATACAAGACTGGAGCACCCCAAGGTGATACACTAGGCCGAATGAAACCCTTATCAAGCAACTCCTGCAACTGCCCCTTTGACTCCTTCATCTCTACAGGGGCCATATGATATGGTGCAATAGAAATGGGTTGAGAGTCCGGTAACAAATCAATACCAAAATTGATATCCTTGTCGGGTGGCATGCCCGGAAGATCTGCTGGAAATACATCTTGATAATCCCTCACTGTCGGAACTGACTCAACAGTAGAAGTATCAACACTGACATCTCTCACATATGCTAGATACGCATCACATCCCTTACCGACCATCCTATGTGCCTTAAGGAAAGACACCACCCTGCTAGGAACATAATCTGAAGTACCTCTCAACTCCAACCGCAGCAAACCTGGCATAGCCAACGACATCGTCTTGGCTGAAAATCAATGATAGCATGATAGGGCGACAACCCGTCCATGCCCAAGATAACATCAAAATCTATCATACTGAGCAACAATAGATCAGCGATGGTCTCAAAACATCCAAGAACAATTAAACACGACCGATACACACGATCAATGATAATTGAATCTCTCACAGGCATGACATAGACAGGAGAACTCAAAGCATCATGTGATTTATGGAAATATGGAGCAAAATAAGATGATATATAGGAATAAGTGGAGCCCAAATCAAACAAGATTTATGCCTCTCTATGAAAAATTGGGATAATACATGTGATAACTGAGTCAGATGCATCTGCCTCAGTCCTAGCAGGAAGAGCATAAATATATGGCCTGGCCTCCTCCTTTAGGGTGACCTCTACCTCCCGACCTCCACATCTAGGTGGCTGTGAAGCTGGAGTGAAAACTGGTAAGGTAGCCATAGCCTGAGAAGCCTGAGGGCCCTGCGGAATGCGTGGGGTTTGAGTCGTCCGAGGAGGTGCACCCCTCCTAAGATTGGGGCAGTCCCTCACAATATGACAAGTGTCACGAATTTCAAAACAAGCTCTTGGAGGATATGCCATGCATCCCTAAGACCTTGGGGGACAAACTCCCTCAAGAACATATGTAAGAATTGCGCCCAAGTGAAAGTAACACCACTCGATTCCACAAAGCCCATATACGGAGGATACAGTAGCACTCCTCGTGAAAACCCTCCGCATCCTCTGAAGCCAACCCGCTGAAAGTAGGAGGGTGGTACATTTTGTACCTCTTGAGCCTGAGCTGCTCCTCCTCAGAACCTACTGCCCTAACCTCGAGCTGAACTGGGGCGACCGACTGCACTGGTATGACCTCTGGGGCCTGGTCAACTTGGACCCGCTGCTCTGGGGGTATGAGGGGCGGGAGTCTGTGCACCTCCCCCGGCCTAAGATGTGGCAGGAGAAAGTGGAATCAACCATGCCTGAGCTAAAGTACCAAACATGCTCAAAACCTGGGTGAGAGTCTCCTGAAGTGCAGGGGTAGTGACAGGCGCATCAGATGCATGTCCTGTAACTGGAGCTATTGGTGGCACCTCTGTAGCAGCTCGGGCCAGTGCTCTAGTTGCACCATGTGCCCGTCCTCAACCTCTACCCCGACCCCGGCCACTTGCGACTCTAGTAAGGGGCGCGATTGTCTGGTCATCAGATCCGGCTGTGCGTGTCCTCGCCATCTGTAAGAGAATACAAAGACAGAGATTCAGAATTCCGAAGTCAACAAATTCGCATGATAAGCAATCAAATAAGCGATACTTTTCCTAATAGTTCCTTAGCCCCCCGAAGATAAGTATGGACGTCTTCATACCGATCCGCGAGACTCTACTAAACTTGCTCGTGACACATAACACCTATGAAATTAGGGCTTTGATACCAACTTGTCACGACCCTAATTTTTCGCCGTAGGATGTCATGAAGACACCTAGTCTCAAAACTAGATAAGCCTAACATTTATGCAGAGATAACTGAAATCATAATTAAAGGCTCAAAATCCAACAACTAACATAAGAAAGATCTCCACAACTCAGTATATACATATTTCCCCAAAACCCGGCGAAATAAAAGTCACAAGCTCTATGTCAATATCAAGTCATCCCGATACAACTATATCTAGTAAAGAAGGAAAATATTGAAATGGATAGAAGGTGACTCCTAGCCCTGCGGATGCGGGCTGGTGTATCTTGAAGTCGCCAAAAGCAAACTCTGCTCACTAGTGCCGAGACTGATAGGAAGTACCTGGATTTGCACACAAAGATATGCAGAAGAGTAGCATGAGTATACCACAACGGTACCTAGTAAGTGCCAAGCCTAACCTCAATAGAGTAGTGATGAAGTCAGGTCAAGGCCCTACTGGAAATAATAAAAAATACAATGAAAGATTTAACAATATGGTAATAATGACAAGGAAATGAAACAAGTAAGGAGTATAACGAAAGTTAACTACACAGAGTTAAGGCAAATAAGAAATCACGGAAGGAAACATGGATTTGACATGTTATGGAAACAAAACAACCAAAGAAAAGTATAGCAAATAAAGAAAAATCAACAAGGGGCACTACCGAGGTACCGCCTCGTAGACCCAAATCACAACAATAACTCACAATCTTTTCTTATATCACTGCGGGAGCCTTTACATTAGGTTTTGAAAAAACATTTTCCCGAAATAGCATCCCGCATTTTAGCCCACGTTATCGTACCACATGACTTTTAGTAGTTCCCTTATAAGCCACGCTTATCAAGCTCACCTTATCTCACTGCATGGGTTTCAACCCCAAAATCGTATACCACCACATGCGTATCAATAGCACAACATATCACAAATCGCACCTCAAATGACCAATATCACAACTTGCCAGAGAAACTAACAAATACATAATTTCACAGTAAAGAGCCCATGGCTTATCCACAATATATACAAGAGTCTCAACTATGAAAACCGGAATAAACAACTCAACAGAATGGTATTTCACAACTTAACACTTTGCCTCAATGTGAATCATGGCCTTTATATGATGATTTCAGCTTAGTCCAGTTGGGTAAGGATTTGTCTTATGTCGAGGAGTATGTGGCCATTTTGGACAGGCAGGTTTCAAAGTTGAGATCAAACAGCATTGCTTCAGTGAAGGTTCAATGGAGGTATCAACCAGTCGAGAAGGCGATTTGGGTGACCGAGCATGATATGCGTTGCTATTATCCTCGTTTTTTCACCACTTCACGTATGTCTCTATACTCGTTCGAGGACGAATGTTTGTTTTAAGAGGGAAAGGATGTAGTGCTCGACCTGTCATTTTGAGAATTTTAGCCCCGATCCCCTATTTATTGTCTCCTATGTATGTGATTTGCCGGGGGTGTTTGGTTTTGGTTTCGGGTGAGTTTCGGAGTGGAACAGGACACATAGTCCCTAAAATTGAGCTTTAAGTTGAAAGAATTGACCGTAGTTTGACTTTTGAGTAGACCACTCCATAATGGAGTTTTGACGGTTTCAATAACTCTGTATGGTGATTTTTTGACTAAGGAGCGTGTCCCAATGTCAATTTGGAGGTCTGTAGGTCGTTTCGGCGTGAATCGGCGAAAGCTAGATAAATAAAGGTTTGGATGATATGGAAAGTTTGACCAGGAGTTGACTTTATTGATATCAGGGTCGGGTCCCAATTTTGGAAATTAGAAAAGGTCTGTAATGTCATATATGTCTTGTGTGCAAAATTTCAAGTCAATCGGAGTTTGTTTGGTATCAATCGACATCAGTTTCGGAATTCGGAAGTTCATACTTCATAGGCTTGAATTTGGGTTTGCGATTCATAGAATCGATGTTGTTGATGTGATTTTTGGCTTCGAGTAGGTCTATTATGTGTTTATGGACTTGTTTGTATTTCGGAACGAGTGTGATTCGAATAGAATCCGGAACAAATTGGACTTAACCTCACTACTGAAGTTGGGCTGTTTTGGTGCAATCGCACCTGCGCATTATTGGCTGCAGGTGCGGACTCGCAAATGCAAGGGCTTGATCACAGAAGTGAATGGTGGCCTGCCTAGCCGGGACCGCACATGCGGTCAGAAGCTCGCAGAAACGGACTCGCAGAAGCGAGTGAAGAAGCGCATAAGCGAAAGTGGCTGGCCAAGCCTAGGGCTGCAAAAGCAGCAAGTTATCCATAGGAGCGGCATCGCAGAAGCAATTTTGCTGGGCAGAAAAGAAGGATTTTTGAGGGTTTGATTCATAATCCATTTTTTGACGTAGAGGGCTCAGTGGGAGTCGATGTTTCGAGGGTTTTTCGGAGAGATCACATCGGTAAGGAATCCTAACTCGATTTTGGTTAATGTAAACATAAATCTATTGTTAATTTCATCATTTAATTAGTGATTTGAGTTGGAAAACGGGGGGAAAATGTTAGAAACTTACTAGGCTAAAATTTTGAGTTTTGACAACTCAAATCACTAATTAAATGATGAAATTAACAATAGATTCATGTTTACATTAACCAAAATCGAGTTAGGATTCCTTACCGGTATGATCTCTCCGAAAAACCCTCGAAACATCGACTCCCACTGAGCCCTCTACGTCCAAATATGGATTATGAATCAAACCCTCAAAAATCCTTCTTTTCTGCCCATCAAAATTGCTTCTGCGATGCCGCTCCTGTGGTTAACTTGCCGCTTTTGCAGCCCTAGGCTTGGCCAGCCACTTTCTCTTATGCGCTTCCTCACTCGCTTCTGCGAGTCCGCTTCTGCGAGATTATGACCGCATCTGCGGTCCCGGATAGGCAGGCCACCATTCACTTCTGTGATGGAGCCCTTGCATTTGCGAGTCCGCACCTGCAGCCAATAATGCGCAGGTGCGATTGCACCAAAACAGCCCAACTTCAGTAGTGAGGTTAAGTCCAATTTGTTCCGGATTCTATTCGAATCACACTCGTTCCGAAATACAAACAAGTCCAAAAACACATAATAGACCTACTCGAAGCCAAAAATCACATCAACAAAATCGATTCTATGAATCGCAAACCCAAATTCAAGCCTATGAAGTATGAACATCCGAATTTCGAAACTGATGTCGATTGATACCAAACAAACTCCGATTGACTTGAAATTTTGCACACAAGACATATATGACATTACGGACCTTTTCCAATTTCCAAAATTGGGATCCGACCCTGATATCAATAAAGTCAACTCCTGGTCAAACTTTTCAAATCTTCCAGACCTTTATTTATCTAGCTTTCGCCGATTCACGCCGAAACGACCTACAGACCTCCAAATTGACATCCGGACACGCTTCTTAGTCAAAAAATCACCATACAGAGTTATTGAAACCGTCAAAACTCCATTATGGAGTCGTCTACTCAAAAGTCAAACTACGGTCAATTCTTTCAACTTAAAGCTCAATCTTAGGGACTATGTGTCCTATTCCACTCCGAAACTCACCCGAAACCAAAGCCAAACACCCCCGGCAAATCACATACATAGGAGACAATAAATAGGGGATCGGGGCTAAAATGCTCAAAATGACAGGCCGAGCGCTACATCCTTTCCCTCTTAAAACAAACATTCATCCTCGAACGAGTATAGAGACATACGTGAAGTGGTGAAAAAATGAGGATAATTGCAACGCATATCATGCTCGGTCACCCAAATCGCCTTCTCGGATGGTTGATACCTCCATTGAACCTTCACTGAAGCAATGCTGTTTGATCTCAACTTTCAAACCTGCCTGTCCAAAATGGCCACAGACTCCTCGACATAAGACAAATCCTTACCCAACTGGACTGAGCTGAAATCCAACACATGAGACAGATCGCCATGAGACTTTTGGAGCATAGAAACATGAAATACGGGATAAATTGCAGCTAGACTAGGTGTTGGTGCTAGCCTGTAGGCCACATCTCCAATCCTTTCAAGAATCCCAAAAGGTGCAATGTACCTAAGGCTCAACTTGCCCTTCTTCCCCATCCTTATAACACCCTTCATGGGCTAAACCCAAAGCAAGACCCGCTCCCCAACCATGAATGCGACGTCGCAAACCTTCCAATCCGCATAAATCTTCTGTCTAGATTGAGATGTGCGAAGCTGATCTTTAATCAATTTAGCTTTTTCCAAAGCATCCTGAACCAAGCCTATACCCAATTGCCTAGCTTTGCCCGACTCAAACCAATCGAGGAAAAATGAAAAATTGAAGAATACCTGCACAAATTCAAAGAAAGTTTAGACGAATCTTCTACAATGAAAAAAGGCAAAGGAAAAATGATCCTGAAATGACTTAGAGGTCCCAACAGCTCAATAATACAACGAGACTATCATAATAGATAGTGATAATGCTACATTTAGATTATTATCTGAAAGTGATTTAGCCCCTTATAGGGAAACTCATAGATTTTTACATATTGGTTTAATATAAGTTGCCTTCAAGCCATTTAATTTAAGAGGCTTACCTGAAAGCTTTATAGCAGCTCTCAGAGATGGCAGAAATAAAAACTAGAAAAAAATCTCTCATAGGGACTGTACAAACTGGTTTGGCCTACAGCCCTGTATATATTAATGCTTATCCTAATCTGTAGATATCTTTGAGTGATGAAAACTCTTTGAATGCTTTAATATTAAGTATCAAGCTGCATGGATACAATTATATGCCTACAGAAGTTATATGTATATGTTATAGGATTTATTATAAGTCTTTATAAACTTTAAATTCTATGTGTAAAATTATGAATTTTGAGACTACTCTTATAGAAGCTAATTATGGTAGATCTATAGTCACTACAAGAAGACATATTACATGGGATGAAATAGATTTTCCTAGAGAATGGGTCATAGAGGAAGCAATCTTCAAAATAATGGAAACAGTGAGGTCACTGATACTGAGCAGACCTCTGACGGAAATGTTAAAATCAGATTCAATAAATCTATTCAAACTGATAATATCAACTAATCTTCTAGACTAGGTAGGCCTAATTCTTCTTATGCTTCACCAATTGTTATATTGTAGATATTCCATCTAGATAATCTACATCACAAATTAGGGATAATAACATGATCGAAACAATTAGGATTAGCAGAGATAATATTATTAATGCTATTCCCGATCTTGATCCAACTGAATCCGATGTGGATTTTCCATCAGATTTAAAATGAATCAAAACCAATTATATTTTAGTCCGGGATCTCCGGCAAAAAAAATAATTTCTGAAGACTTTAATAAACCAAGATGGGAACTATTTAGAAATTGGTTTTTAACGGTTTTGATGATAAGTTAATAACTTTCTTTCAAAATGACTTTTATAATGGTATTAGCGGTCATAATAAGATAATCACTTTTGTCCCATGGTTTATGTCTAAATTTTTTTATGGTTATATTTCCATGCTAGAAAGAGATTATAAACTGAGTAGTGGTGAAATTACTAAGTTTGTATTTCCTCCATAACAATCTTTCCAAATGGGAAATAATGATGAAGTAGTTTATTTTACAGCCTTCTCAAAATTATTTGAAGATGATTCTGGCTTAGTTACTGATCAACAGTTAAATACTATGCTTAAACAACATAATTATACTAATGTTTATATGAGTGTTCTTGGTGAACATATTATGTCTATTCAAGGATTGATAAATTGCTATCTGAAATTCAGAAATTAGCTGATAAAGATACAAAGGGTAAGGAACAAATTGCTACCCCAAGTATCCAACCTTCTCCTATGGTCAAAGACTTTAAATTCAAAGGTCTTGGTGATCTTGAAAAATTACTTGACGAAAAGTTTAAAGGATTAAAAATTTGTCCTTTAAATTTAGAGCATCTATCTGATGATGAAAGAAGATCAAGAATTTCTAATGAGATAAATAAAATCTCGGAGAAATCTGACGTTGATATCTCGGCCAGAGCTTTTAGACTTTGATATAGACGTTATCTTTAGGGTGTTTTTTTTATGTGTCTAGCCAAAGATCCCGTCCACAACCGCGATCCAGTATATTTGAAAACTAACTCCATACCACAAGTTTCACACTTAGCCTTATTTTTTGGAAATAGTTGAGTAAAAAATGACCAAACAGCAGATGTTTCTTGCCGTTTGGTAGGTTCTCTAGAAAAAGTAAGGGCAGTAACGGGAGTATCGGGTGGGTAATCATCTGGATTAACAACGTTATCACAAGTTGGGTCAACATCAGGAGGGGGACTAGTGGGTGTATCATCGTCCGGTTGAGTTTCATCAATATCAATTTCCTCGTCATCATTTTCATCAATAGTATTATAATTATTAGAATACAGAGCATTCATTAATTCATGGTCTAAATATTCACCGGGTGCAATATTATGGCAAACTTTAGTATCGCTAAATTGTAATAAATTATTATCGGTATCAAGAAAAGTAAGTATAGGACGGGTATGGGGTTTTGTTCGGGGAGCCGGGGGAAGGGGAGGAGGAACAACAGTACCACTAGATTCGCCAATCTTGAATTTTCCCATATTCTAACTTTTACCAAAAATATTTCTTAAGGAAGACATCTTAATTAATCAAGTAATAGCAAATAAATAAAACAAACAAAATTATAGTATTAAGACTTAAGAGTTGGAACGAGTTTATCGAATTCACAAACAACTTGTTCAAACTTAATATTAAGACTTCATTTCACCAACATCATAATTGTTTCACAAATTGTAACCACCTCAATATATTTTGACTATGTTTTGGAATAAAGTAAGCAATATTAGCAACCTCATAATTTTTTCACTATTTTTTGATAAAGTAAACAATTGTAGCAAGCATAGAAGAAAATTAGAGAGAGATTTTGATATATTGATATTGATTTTGTAAGAAAATGGAAGAATGAGGGGGTATTTATTGTAGAAAATAGCGAAAAAGTGTAATAATAAAATGTTTGGGGTTAAAACTAAGTTTTCGGGGGGAGGGGGGGGGAGGGATGTTAAATGGCTATTTTTAAATACCCAACGGCTATTTTTTTAACCCCAACGGCTCTCTTTTTGAAAAAAATATATGTTAGGCATGTTTGGCTTGCCAAGGGACCCGTCCGGTCCCCGTCTCTGGGGGACCAAACGAGCCCCGTCTTAATGATTCCAAGCTAAGAACCGACCAACGAGACTGGCACGAGCCCACCTCTAGTGGGACGAACAGTCGCAGCCCGTTTATCCCACTTAGTCCGCGGTCCCGGGCCTGTCCCGGCCCACTTGCGACCCTTAACGTGTCCAAAGGATGTACTACTATCCGAGGCCAACTCCTCAAGATGTAATTTTAGAGGAACACGAGGATTTTTATTCAAAATAGTTACTGTGGTAAAAAGATCTATGAATGGAACATAGATGGATTTTATTGATCGTCAAATTTATACATTATTACATAGAATACTGATGTACAGTACCATTTGCAAGGCTAACAGTAATACTGAAAAGGCCATTGCTGATATGATAGTTGCAGGTTTCACTGGTCAATTAAAATGATGGTGGGACAATTATTTAAATGGAGAACAACAGGTTGCTATAATGCAAGCTGTGAAAACAAAAAATGGACAGAATGTTCAAAATGTTGTCTATTCTTTAGTAACTAATATTATAGAACATTTCTCTCGTAGATGGTCAACTAACAGTGAGACCTTGAGAACTATTCTCCAAAACCTTAGGTGTAAGACTCTAACATTTATTTGGTGGTATAAAGATGTTTTTCTATCTAGGGTCATGGAATAACCAAAGTGTAATAACACTAACTAGAAGTCTAAATTTATTGACGGACTCCCAACACTCTGTAACGACCCGGCCTGTCGTTTTGAATATTTTTGCCCTGATCCCTTATTTATTACCTCATCTATGTTGTATTACGATTATGTGATTGGTCGGGGTATTTGGTTTTGGTTTCGGGAGAGTTCCGGAGTGAATGGGACACATAGTCCCTAAGTTGGAGGTTTAAGTTGTAAGAGTTGACTATAGTTTGACTTTTGTCTAGACGACTCCGGAATGAATTTTTGACGGCTACAATAGCTGTGTTTGGTGATTTTAGACTTAGGAGCGTGTCCGAATGTTGAATTGGAGGTCCTTAGGTCGTTTTGGTGTGAATTGGCGAAAGTTAGAAAAATTAAGGATTGGAAGATTTGGAAAGTTAGACCGGAAGTTGGTTTTATTGATAACGGGATGGGAATTCGATTCCAAAAATTTAAATAGGTTCGTGATGTCATTTATGACTTGTGTAAAAAATTTGATGTTAATTGGAGTTGGTTCAGTATGAATCGGCATTATTTTTGAAAGTCAGAAGTTCATAGTTTATAAGCTTGAATTTGGGTTACGATTCGTAGAACCATTGTTTGAGGTAATTTTTGGCCTTGAGTAAGTCCGTAATATGTTTTGAGACTTGTTGATATGTTCGGACAGGGTTCCGAGGTGCTCGTGCGGATTTCGGGGCGGTTTCAAACCATTTATAGGCCATTTTTAGTTGCTGATTTTTGGCTACAGCAGTGTGCATCGCGATCGCGGACTTTGGGTTACATTCGCGATTAGTAAAATGGAAAAAGGGAACCTATGAATGGCGTTCACAGGAGAGTTCTTCGCATTCGCGAATAAAAAATTCTGTTTTCACTGACTCAACTTTCGAAGCTTATATCTTGCAATCTATAAGGAATTTGGAGATGATCAAAAAATAAAAATCGTAGCCCTTTGTGTCTATTTTTCAGAAAATTAAGCCATTTGTAATTTTGAGGTCTGTACAAAAGGTTATAGCCGTTATACTAGAGGCTGTCTGGTTTGGGCAAGTTTGTTGGAATTTGTTTATCGGGATCGCAGGGAATGTTCGCGATCGTAAAGTGTAATTTTGAACTGGGCAGAATTTGTGTTACGCGATCACGAAGGAAGTTCTGCGATCGCAAAGAGTAAATCGGTAGGCAGCGGAATATGTTTGAAAAATCGAGGGTTCCGCTCATATTTCACATTTTGGACTTAGAGAGCTCGATGTGAAGCGAGTTTTCGAAAGATTTCAAAAGGAAACATTGGGGTAAGAATTCTTAAATTGATTTTTATTAAATTACAGGAATCTATTATTGTTTTATCATTTAATTAGTGGTTTGAGTTGGAAAATTGTGCAAAAATTCCTTAGGCGGAAATTGAGGATTTGAGGGCCGAGTTGTAATCGAAATTTAGTAATTTTGGTATGGTTGGACTCGTCGTTGAATGGGTGTTCGGATTTTGTAATTTTTGGTCAGGTTCCGAAATGCGGGCCCGGGTTGACATTTTGAGCTGACTTATAATTTCATTGTAAATATCGTAATTTTATTGTTCGAATTAGTTTTCTATAGTTGTATTTATAGTATAAAGTTGTTTTGACTAGATTCGAGCCATTCGGAATGGGATAGTCGAGGAAAGGCCTACTAGTTGACCGACTTAGCGTGATTGGAGGTATGTGATTTGCCTAACCTTGTGTGGGTGAAATACCCCTTAGGAATTGTGTTGGTTGTGATAACTGTGATATGTGAAAGCCGTGTACGCAAGGTGACGAGTGTGTACATGGGCTAAATGTAGAAATATCAGTCTTAGCTATGTAGATTTCTTTCATGCATTAATTGAGTTATCTTGACATGTTATTTGCACCCGTCCTTGTGTCGCGACCCAAAATTAATAGTGCCCTGATGGCGCCTGTCATGATACTAGGCAAGTCGAAAACTCAGACATACAAACATCTTAAATTCAAAATATATTGAAATAGGTTTACATAAGTAAAAATCTCATAAAAACTAGAATAAAATGCCACAACTCAAAACAGAGTTTCCCAAAAGATGCGGGTGTCACGGAGTGCATGAGTATCAATACAATAACACGGTCTGACAACTAAAACACTGTCTAGGAAAGTAGAACAGTATAAACAAAACTAAAAGATAAAGAAGGAGAGTGAAGGTTTGCGGACGCCAAGGCAGCTACCTAGTTAATCTTACTCCAAAAATCAACAACCACCGTGTCCGAAAATACTTGGATTTGCACACGAAGTTGAGGGTGTAGCGTGAGTACAACCAACTCAATAAGTAATAAGTCTACCCTTTGGACTGAAAGTAGTGACAAGCCCCAACAAAACCGTCCAAATACAGAATTAAAAAGAATGGAAATTAATAGAAAATATAACAATAACATCATAGAGAAACTCATAATCTGGAGGTACAGTTTAGAAAAGTAGACATGCTTCCAGTTTTAACAGTTAAGCTCAATATAAATCAAATATGCCAAGCTTTAATGATAAGAGGAATATGACATCTCTACATCTACATGCCAATCTGTATGTTGTATGTGATGCAACACAATGAAAGCATCGCGTACTCACACTCTCGGAGTACTCAACCTGGCTGTCTAAATCCTCACTCAGATCTGTGCCGTATCAGATGCGACGTGCAGACCAATCCCATCATGAATCATTAGCAACGGCACTCACTGTGGGTGTGCAGACTCCGGAGGGGCGGATCCAGCCCAAGCATTGATTAATCCTGCTGCGGCGCACAGTCCGATCCCATCATTGATCAATAATACCTGCTGCGGCGTGCAACCCGATCCCGTCATGATTCAATAGTACCCGCTGCGGCGTGCAGCTTGATCCCATCAATATCACTCACAAACAAGCCCTCGGCCTCACTCAGTCATCAATCTCTCCAGTCTCTCAGGCTCAGAACACTCATGCCAAGCAACCCAAATCAATGATACATAATGTGACAATGTTTGATAATAGAGACTGAGATATGATATGCAATGCTGAATGCGACTGACTACATAACTGCAACTAAGAAAATAACGCAACAGCAAAGAACGACCGCTATGAGTCCCAATAGCACCAGTACATAGCCTAAACATGCTTTTTAACATAAATCACAGCTCAAGTGCTCTAGCGCATGGGGTACAATACTAATATTCATATATGATAACTACACAGTTCCAGGAAATGACTAAATCACAATTAATATGGTGAACGCCCACATGCACGTCACTTAGCATGCACGTCGCCTCAACACCATAACACAAAATATCAGGGATCCATACCCTCAGAACCAAGTGTAGAAGTGTTACTTACCTCAAACCGTGCAAATCTCTACTCCAATAAGCCCTTGCCTTGCGAATCGTCTTTCGAATGCCTCGAATCTAACCACAAACAATTCAATACAATCAACACGAGCTATAGGAATCAATTCCATATGAACATGCTAAATTCTTAATCAAAAGTCAAAAAGTCAACTCAAAGTCAACCTCGGGCCCGCGTCTCGGAATCAAATAAAAGTTACAAAATTTGGAGGCCCAATCGACCACGAGTCCAACCATACCAAATTTACCATATTCTAACACCAAATCGTCATTCAAATCCCTAAATTTAGTTATCCAAATCTCTAGCCCAAAAAACCTAAAATTCCACCTCAGAAACACATGAACTTGGTGGGAAATTCAATGGGGAAACAATATTATTGCATAAAATTGATCAAAAGTGACTTACCTCAAGAAACCCTTGAAACATGTCACAAAAATTGCCTCCAACCGAGCTTCAAAAGAACAAAAATGATAAAATCTCGAAAAACCTTATAAATGAATACTGCCAGCGGTTTCGCACCTGCGACCCACTTAACCGAATCTATGATCTCGCAGGTGTGGATATTTCCTCCGCTTCTGCGGTTTCCCCGGAAGGCCCAGCCTTCGCTTCTGCGATAACACATGCGCAGATGCGAGTCCGCATATGAGGAACTTCCCCGGCGCCTGCGCTCCCCAGCCTCCTCACTGAGCTCCGCTTCTGCGCCCAATACACCGCATCTGCAACCTCGCAAGTGCGGAATAAAACATCGCACTTGCGACCACTACCCATTTCCTTCCAGGCTGCTTCTGCAATGCCATCCACGCATCTGCAACCATGACCTTCGCGGTGCGATGACACCAGTCCAAGTCTCCCTAGCCATGCTTTAAGTTCCAAATTTGATCTGTTAACCATCCGAAACCAACCCGAGGCCCGTAGGACCTCAACCAAATATACCAACTAGTCCTAAAATACGATACAAACTTAGACGAGGTCTCAAATCACATCAAACAACATAAAAAACATGAAATCGCGCCCCAATTCAAGCCAAATGAACACCAAGGAAATCGAACTTCTACAATCGATGTCGAAACCTATCAAATCAACTCCGATCTACCTCAAATTTTGCACACAAGTCATAAATGACATAATGGACCTACTCCAACTTTTGGAACAAAAGATTCGAGCATGGTAAGCACAAAGTCAACTCTTGGTCAAACCTCTCAACTTTCCTAACTTATAATTTTCCAACTTTTGCTTTCAATCCAACATCAACTACAGACCTCCAAATCAATATCTGGACAAACTCCTACGTCCAAAATCACTATACGGAGCTATCGGAACCATCAAAACTCCATTCCAGGGTCGTTTACACATAAGTCAACATATGGTTAACTCTTTCAACTTAAGCTTCCAACATTGGGACTAAGTGTTCTAATTTATTCCGAAACATCCCTGGACCAAAACCAACCACCCCGACAAGTCACATAACAACAATTGAGCATAGAATAAGCAGTAAATGGGAGAACGAGGCTACAACATTCAAAACGACCGGCCGGATCGTTACATCATCCACCTCTTAAACAAACGTTCATGCTCAAATGGGTCTAGAATCATACTTGGAGTTTTCAAATAGGCGTGGATATCTGCTCTGCATATCCCGCTCAGTCTCCTAAGTAGCCTCCACGAATGGCTGATCCCTCCATTGCACCTTCACTTAAATTATGTTCTTTGACCTCAACTTTCGAACCTGCCGATCCAAAATGGCCACGGGCTCCAAATCATAAGTCAAATCACCATCCAACTGAACCCAGCTGAAATCCCACGCATGAGACTGATTGTCGATATACTTCTGAAGCGTCGAAACATGAAACACTGGATGAACACTCGGCAGACTTGGCGGTAATGCAAGCTTGTAAGCCACCTCTCTAGTTCTCTTAAGCACCTCAAATGGGCCAATGTACCGAGGGCTCAACTTGCCCTTCTTCTCGAACCTCATAACACACTTCATGTGTGAGACCTTGAGTAGTACCTTCTTCCCCACCATGCAAGCAACATCGCGAACCTTTAGATCGGCATAACTCTTTTGTCTAGACTATACCATGCGAAGCCGATGTTGAATCAATTTAACATCGTCCAAAGCATCCTGAACTAAGTCAATACCCAATAAACTAGCCTCACCCGATTCAAACTAACCCACCGGAGACTGATACCGTCTCCGATACAAAGACTCATACGAAGCTATCTGAATGCTCGATTGTTAGCTGTTGTTGTTGGCAAACTTGGCAAGCGGCAGAAACTTATCTCAAGAACCACTGACACGTCTAAATAGTGCACTCAGACGGTCCGTCCGTCTGAGGGTGGAATGTTGTACGCAACTTAACATGTGTGCCCAATTCTCGCTGCAATGCTCTCCAAAATTGCGATGTAAATGGTGTGCCCCGATCTGAAGTGATGGACACCGGCGCACTGTGAGGGCGAACAATCTTACGGATGTGGATCTTAGCCAACTGCTCTGAATAATAAGTAGTCCTAACTGGAATGAAATGCACGGACTTGGTCAACCGATCCACAATCACCCAAATAGCTTCAAACTTCCTCGAAGTCCGTGGGAGCCCAACAATAATATCCATGGTGATACGCTCCCTTTTCTACTCCGGAATCTCAATCCTCTAAAGCAATCCGCCCGGTCTCTGATGCTCGTACTTCACCTGCTGACAGTTTAGGCACCGAGCTACAAACCCCACTATGTCTTTCTTTATTCTCCTCCATCAATAGCGTTGTCTCAAGTCCTAATACATCTTTGTAGCACCGTATGAATTGAATATTGCTTATTATGGGCCACTTGAAGAATGAACTCACGTAGTCCATCCACATTGGGTACACAAATACGACCCTACATCCTTAACACCCCATCGTCCCCAATAGTACCATCCTTGGCATCATGGTGCTAAACCATGTCCATAAGGACAAGCAAATGGGGATCATCATACTGGCGCTCTCTGATGCGATCGTATAAGAAGGACCGAGAAACCACACAAGCTAGAACCCGACTGGGCTCTGAAACAACTAATCTCACGAACTGGTCGGCCAAGGCCTGAACATCAGCTGCAAGCAGTCTCTCTCCAACAGGAACAACTGCAAGGCTACCCATACTCATCGCCTTTCTACTCAAGGCATCGGCCACCACATTGTCCTTCCCGGGATGATACAAAATGGTAATATCATAATCCTTTAGCAATCTCAAATTTAGATCCTTTTGTTTGAACAAGTGTTGGAGACTCCGATGATCAGTATATAACTCACAAGACACACCATAGAGATAATGCCTCAAAATCTTCAATGCATGAACGATGGCTGCCAACTCGAAATCATGAACAGGGTGGTTCTTCTCATGGGGCATCAACTGGCGCGAAGCATAGGCAATCACTCTACCCTCCTGCATCAAGACACACCCAATACAAATCTGAGAAGCATCACAACACACTGTATAAGAGCAAGATGTTGAAGGAAAAACTAGAACTGGAGCTGTGGTCAAGGCAGTCTTAAGCTTCTAAAAGCTCTCCTCACTCTCATCCGACCACCTGAATGGAGCACCCTCTGGCCAAGCCGAGAAAGCTCTAAATCTCAGTAGCTGAAGACGGTCTAGGCCAACTCTGAACCACCTCTATCTTCTTTGGATGCACCTTAATCCCCTCACATGACACAACGTGCTCCAAGAACGCCACTGAACTAAGCCAAAACTCACACTTGGAGAACTTGGCGTAAAGCTTCTCCTCCCTGAGCCGCTTTAGTACAATCCTTAAATGTTGGGCATGCTTCTCCTGGCTACGTGAATACACCAGGATATCATCAATGAATACTATGACAAACGAATTAAGATATGCCTGAAATACACTATTCATCAGATGCATGAATGTTGTTGGGGAATTAGCCAGCCCAAAAGACATCACAAGGAACTTATAGTGACCATAAGGGGTCCTGAATGCTGTCTTCAGAATATCCGAGTCCCAAATCTTCAACTGATGATACCCAGACCTCAAATCAAACTGGTGATACCCAGACCTCAAATCAATCTTAGAGAACAACCTCGCTCCCTGAAGCTAGTCAAATAAACCTTCAATGCACGGCAAAGGATACTTGTTCTTGATTGTAACTTTGTTCAACATCCCATAGTCGATGCACATCCGCATAGTACAATCCTTCCTTCACAAATAGAACCGGTGCACCCCAAGGTGACACACTAGGTCGAATAAATCCCTTCTGAAAAAGCTCCTGAAGCTGCTCCTTCAACTCCTTCAACTTTGATGGTGCCATATGATACGGAGGAATAGAAATGGGGTGAGTGCCCGACACCAAGTCAATACCTAAGTCAATATTGCTGTCGGGTGGCATGATCGGCAGGTTTGCAGGAAACACATGCGAAAAGTCTCGCACTACCAGAACAGAATCAACAGTAGAGGTATCAACACCAACATCCCTCAAAAAGGCCAACTATGACAGACACCCCTTCCCAACCATCATTTGGGGCTTCAAATATGAAATCACTCTGCTGGAAACATAATATAGAGAACCTCTCCACTCGCTCCTTGGCAACGCAGACATTGCCAACATTACGGTCTTAGCATGACAATCTAGAATAGCATGACATACAGACAATCAATCCATACCCAAAATCACGTCAAAATCAACCATACTAAGAAATAAGAGATCAACTCTAGTCTCCAATGCCCCAATAGTCACTACACACGACCGACATACACGGTCCACAATTGTCGTATCGACTACCTGCGTAGATACATGAACAGGTGAAACTAAGGACTCACATGGTATATCCAAATACTGAGTAAAATATGATGATACATGTGAATAAGTGGAATCATGGTCAAATAATATAGAAGCATCCTTGTGGCATAATGAGACAATACCTGTGATCATTGTGTTTAAAGTAACAGCCTTTAGCCTGGCAGGAATAGCATAGAATCGAGCCTGACCGCCACCTGATCGACCTCCCTCTATAGGGCGACCTCTAGTTGCCTGAGCCCCACCACAAGCTGGCTGCGTGGGTGGTGAAGTAATTGGTGTGGATGTCGTAGCCTGACTCCTCTGTTGAACTGGACCTCCCGAATGATGGGGATAATGCCTCTTCACATGACAAAACTCTTCACACTCAAAAAACCCCCGCTCTAACAATGGCGGCAAGTACTGAAGCGAACCTTAAGAACTAGAATAACTACCATAGGAACCTGGTGCAGATGAACCGTGAAATGAAGGAGCACGGGATAAACTCTGAGCTGGGAGTGCATTGAGGGATGACTGCCCTAGAAGAAACACTGTTGAAACCACCCGAACAACGAGGCTTCTTGGCCTCCCTCTCCTCATGCTCCTGAATACGGAGCCTCGGTGTCTGAAGTCCCTACTGCGGCCCCGGTTTGTCGTGGCCCTAGCTGGTGGTACTCGTGGCCGTCCGCCTGGTCCGGTAGCACGTGTCCTCACCATCTGTGAGAAAATAGAATAACAGAAGTTTAGCTCCTCGAATCAACAAATTCGCACGACAATAGTACAAGAATGTGATCTGTATGACTCTACTAAACCTGCTCATGACTCGTGAGACCTATGTAACCTAGGCTCTGATACCAACTTGTCACGATCCCAAATCACTAGCGTCGTGATGGCGCCTATCATAGTACCAGGAAGCCGACAACTCACACATACCAACATCTTAAATTCAAAATATACTAAAATAGGTTTACGTAAGTACAATCTCATAAAAACTAGATGAAAACGCCAACTCAAAATAGAGTTTCCCAAAAGATCCGGTTGTAACAG
The DNA here is from genome assembly GCA_002018475.1 of Nicotiana obtusifolia. Classification (NCBI taxonomy): domain Eukaryota; kingdom Viridiplantae; phylum Streptophyta; class Magnoliopsida; order Solanales; family Solanaceae; genus Nicotiana; species Nicotiana obtusifolia. The sequence continues at coordinate 144,557 of MCJB01028735.1, forward strand.
AGTACATAAGAACCTATACAATACCACGGTCTAACAACTGAAACATTTTCTAGGAAAGTAGAACAATATAAGCAAAACTAAAAGATAAAGGAGGAGAATTAAGGTCTTCGGACGCCATGACAGCTACCTCGATAATCTCCGGCTGATGAAACTCAAGAAATCAGCAACCGCCGTGTCCGGAAATACCTTGATTGGTGCGCGAAGTGCAGGGTGTAGCGTGAGTACAACTAACTCGATAAGTAATAATTCTAACATTTGGACTGAAAACAGTGACAAGCTCGAACAACACCGTCCAAATGCAAAATTAAATAGCATGGACTTAGCAGAAAATATAACAATAGTATCTCAGAGAAACTCAAAATCTGCAGGTATAGTACAGGAATGTAGACAATATTCCAGGTTTAATAGTTAAGCTCAATACCGAAAAAATTTGCCAAGCTTGAATGATGAGAGGAATATGATATCTCTACATCCTCATGCCAATATGCATCTCGTATGTGATACAACACAATGAAAGTCTCACGTACTAACACTCTCGGAGTACTCAACCTGACTGTCTAAATCCTCACTCATCACACTCAAGCACTCAGATCTGTACAATACCTGCTGCGGCGTGCAACCCGATCCCATCATGAACCAATAGCAACTGTGCTCACTATGGGTGTGTAGATTCCGTAGGGGCAAATCCAGCCCAAGCGCTAATAAATCATGCTGCGGTGCGCAGCCCTATCCCATCGTTAATCCATAATACCTGTTGTGGCGTACAACCCGATCCCATCATGAATCAATAGTACCCGCTACGACATGCAGCCCGATCCCATCAATATCACTCACAAATAGGCCCTCGGCCTCACTCAGTCATCAAAATCTCCAGTCTCTCGGGCTCACAACACTCATTCTAAGCAGCCCAAATCAATGATACATGATGTGACAATGTGTGATAACAGAGATTGAGATATGATATGCAATGATGAATGCGACTGAGTACATCACTGCAATTAAGCAAATAACTCAATAGCAAAGAACGACCAATGTGGGTCCCTATAGCATCAATACATAGCCTAAATATGCTTTCTGACATAAATCACAGCTCAAGTGCTCTAACACACAGTGTAAAATATTAATACTCAAATAAGATAACTACATAATTTCACGAAAATGACTAAATCACAATTATTATAGTGCACGCCCACACGCCCATCACCTAGCATGCGCGTCACCTCAACACCAATCACACAGCACGAAATTTCAGGGATTCATACCTTCAGAACCAAGTTTAAAAATGTTACTTACCTCAAACCGTGCAAATGTCTACTCCAATAAGCCCCTGCCTCCCAAATCGGCCTAAGAACGCTTCAAATCTAGCCACAAACAATTCTATACAATCAACACGATCTATAGGAATCAATCCCATATGAACTTGCTAAGTTCTTAATGAAAATCAAAAAGTCAACTCAAAAGTTAACCCAAGGCTCACATCTCGGAATCCAAAAAAGTTACAAAATCCAGCAGCCCATTCCCTCACAAGTCCAACCATGCCAAATTTACAGAATTCTGGTACCAAATCGTCACTCAAATCCCAAAATTTAACTCTCAAAATCCCTACCCAAAACACCCAAAATTCCACCTCAAAAACACACAAACTAGGTGGGAAATTCAATGGGGAAACAATACTATTGCAAAAAAATGATCTAAAGTGACTTACCTCAAGAAATTCCTCAATATCCCTCGCAAAAATCGCCTCCAACTGAGCTTCAAAGTCCAAAAATGATAAAATCTCGAAAGCCCTTAGAAATATATACAGCCAGTGCTTTCGCATCTGCGGTCTCGCAGGTGCAGACATTTCTTCAGCTTCTGTGGATTCCCCTGAAGGCCCTGCCTTTGCTTCTGCGATAACACATACGTAGATGTGAGTCCGCGTCTACGGAATTTCCTCGGCACCTGCGCTCCCCAGCCTCCTCACTCAGCTCCGCTTCTGCTCCCAATAGGCCGCATCCGCAACCTCGCAGGTGTGGACTAAATTATCGCACCTGCGACCACTGCCCAGTTCCTTCCAGGCCGCTTCTGCGATGCCATCCACGCACCTATGGCCTCGTACCTACGACCATGACCTTCGCAGGTGCAATCACATCAGTCCAGGTCTGCCCAGACGTGCTTTATGTTCCAAATTTGATCCATTAACCATCTGAAATCCACCAGAGGCCCCGAAGACCTCAACCAAATATACCAAAAAGTCCCCAAGTACGACACGAACTTAGTCGAGGCCTCAAATCACATCAATCAACATCAAAAACACCGAATCGCGTCCCAATTCAAGCCTAATAAAAACTAAGGAATTCCAACTTCTGGTTGATGCCGAATCCTATCAAATCAACTCCGATCGACCTCAATTTTGCATACAAGTCATAAATGACATAAAAGACCTACTCCAACTTCTGAATCCAAAAATCCGAGCCCGATAATCACAAACCAACTCTAGGTCAAACCTCTTAACATTCCAAACTTCTAATTTTTTAACTTTCACCGCTTTAAGCCAAAATCAACTACGAGCCTCGAAATCAATATCCGAACACACTCCTAAGTCCAAAATCACCATATGAAGCTATAAGAACAATAAAAACTCCATTCCGGAGTCTTTTACACATAAGTCAACATCCTGTCAACTCTTTCAATTTAAGCTTCCAACCGTGGGACTAAGTGACCCAATTCATTCTGAAACACCCCGGACCCAAACCAACCACTCCGACAAATCACATAATAACAATTGAGCATAGAATAAGCAGTAAATGGGAGAATGAGACTACAACACTTAAAATGACTGATCGGGTCGTTACACCTTGGTTGTTGTTTCCTTATCATATTATTTATTATTTTCTCTGTGCTGCATTAAATTGCTTTACTTTCGTGTAGTCAACCTTGATATGTCGTTTGTTGTTTAAATTTCATTACTGCCATTATTACACTGCCTTACACTTGTTCAGTCATTTATTTATTTCTGTAAGCCCTTGACCTGACCTCATCACTACTCTACCAAGGTTAGGCTTGGCAGTTACAGGGTAGCATTGTGGTGTACTTATATTATGCCTCTGCACATCATTTTATGCAGATCCAGGTACTTCCTACTAGACCAAGCATCAGTGAGCTGAGTCCCTACACGGAGACTTCAATGTATACTTGCCGGCGTCTGCAGGCCTTGGAGTCCCCCTCTACATAGATTATTTTATTTCTTATCCTTTATTAGACTCTAATATATAGAGATGTTAAGTATCACTTCATAGAGCTTTGTGACTTGTATTTCTTCGGCTTTTGGGTAATTATGTGTATACTAGTTGTTGGATTTTAAGACTTGAATGGTTATTTAAGTTATATTTCGCATGTTGTTAGGCTTATCTAGTCTTAGATGCTAGGTATCGTCATGACATCCTATGGAGGAATATTTGGGGTGGACTCCCAGCACTCTTTGTTGAAATAGTTAGAAAAGCTCTTAGAGGGACTGCAACGAGTATTGATTATGATATTTATACTTAGGGGAAACATATTAGTGTTTTCACGCAAGAAGGTTTATCCCTATGCAATGATAATAAGCTGAATCAGCAGATTAAGAAACATCGTCTTAATAAAAGACAACAATTAGGAGAATTCTGTGAGCAATTCGCCATAGACATTCCTAAGAATAAGAAAGAGTCTCTTAGGCATAATAACAAAAAAGAGTCTTTTGATAAAAGATTTGAATGTATCAAAAAGAGAAGAAGTGCTTATAGGCATAGAAAAGATTTTATAAATAGGCTTAATGTTTGCTACAAATGTGGTAGAATGGCTCATTTATGCCAAAAATTGCAGAGTCAAGGATAAGATTAAGAACCTTGACATAGGTGATAATGATAAGGATTCTTTATATAAGATTTTGTTTTATTCTTCTCCTGATAATTCCAATCCAGAGATTAGTGATAGAGAGGATTCATCAACCGATGAAGACTTAAGGGTTTTACACGAGGAAAACTATATATCCTCAAGTGATGAATGTGGACCTTTAAAACAAAATTAGTATTGTAATAACAACATAGATGATGAGTTTTATAATATTTACTCTCAGTTTAAGGATTTAGATATCAACGTCCTGACCAATGATTGATATGCTCAAATTACACTTTAATAAATAGTGTAAGGCGGTCGATGTCAAATATAATAACCCAACAAGGTTAGGGTCGAATCCCACAGGGAATAGGTGTGAAAAGGTTACTTGACTAGTGTGTTACTCGACTAAAGTCGTAATTCTATCCAGTTAACCGTAACAAGGGTATGTATTAATGGTAGCAAGAGTATGAATTGAGTTTGGTTTTAGGTGATGGCTAATTGAAATATTGATAATGTAGATAATTTGATCAAAGAAACCAAGGTTGTGTCCCCATTAATGAAGTGTAATGCTACCGGTGTCAATATGATATAATTCTAATGGAAGGTCCTTTTGATATGCAAATGATGTCTAAATGACTGCCCAATATTTTCCAGTAGTTAGGTAGTATTTCCTCTTTATGATTTTTCCAAATATAAAAGAGTTGCTGTTTACCCTTAAAACCGAGTAACAATTAAATTTGTTCGTAGAGCTAAGGATGCGCGAATCAATTTGATACAATGTAAAATATGATGCAAAAATTATTAAGAAATATAACAGATAAAAAGGAGTAATCAAACCACAGTGATTGAGTAGCCGTTGAGGAAAAATATAAATGATAGACAAAGTTTGATAAACAGAGGCAATGAACAGTAACAATTTCTAGTATTTTCTTGTATAAGTCTTGTGTATTACATTGAAGGTCGAATGCCCTTCTTATAGGTAGATAAAAGAGTCCTATACGTGGTAAAAGTCTAATTACAAGGTAAATCCCTTCAATTACGGGATGGAATATCCTAAAATGGTGGCTTAACGTCTATAACGGTTGAGATATTTACTCCTGACGAGATATCAGGAATCCACGAAATATCCGGTTGAAACTGGCCTTTTGTTACGAGATGTGCTTTTGGTCGGTCACTATCGGTCAGCCCGTTTCGGTTGCTCCAATTTTGTGCTCGACTTGCTGATCTTGGGTCGAGGCAACCCGGTCTCGTATCGTATCCGGGCTTGACCCTTCTCGAGCAATCAATCATATTTGACCCAATACAGATGCAATTAAGAACAATCAATTTATGCCAAATAAAACCACTTATTCCTAAGCGATTTTATTAAACAAGGTTTAAAGCCTTGAGTCTTTGGTATTTACTTCTACAAAATTCTACCCCACTTTTCCAAGTAAAGCAAGAATTTAATGGCACTTGTTAATGTTTGCAACCACCAACAATAAATGAAGAATGAGAAGTAAATAAATATCAACCAACCATTATAAATATATTCAATGTTAAACACCCATTAACATAACACCCATTTAGGGTCCACAACCTTAGTATTTTAAGTTAGCTACTCATACTAAAATACAAAAGCAAGAGAATATTAAATGCCATAAAGCTTACAAAGTGAAAGATTCTTGACCCAAAAGCTTCCAAAAGAGAAGAATATCAATGCCTCGTATTGTAGCTTTAAAGTCAGACAAGATAGAGCCCACCAAACCCTAATAAATCTATTTATAGAGGGCAAAAATCGGGATAGAAATCGGACAAAACTGCCCTTTGAGGTTGAATATGCGACAGCATTTATGTCGCATAACAGACATGCGGTCCGCATTTTTGACATGGCCATCGTAGATTGTAACCCTAGTTTCGCCTTCACAGCATTCATGATTTGCGGTCCGCATTGTGGAAATGCGACCGCATCTTTCATCGCATTTTCTTCCTTCAGTAGACTTCATGTTTAGTTTGCGGTTACTTCTACGGCTCGCAAATAGGTTATGCGATCGCAGATGAGACGACATTTTTGACGTTGAACTTTGTCTAGAAATCTATTTTGATATGCGATCTCGGTGTGAAATATGCGGCTCGCATGTGGGTTTTGCGATAGCATATCCACATTTGCGATGCCTTTTTGCTCTTTTCTTGTCTTTTTGTGGCTTTTTGAACTCTTTTCCAAGCTATTAGGTCCTTACACCTCATACACTGCAAAAATACTAAAATTACATAAGTAAAAAGGGAAATTGCATTTAAAACAAGCTAAAACCTAAGCAATTAGTATCAAATGTGCCGAAATTCTCCGGCACATCAACACCCGCAACTTAAACTCTTGCTTGTCCTCAAGCAACTAAGATGACACTATCCTATTCTAGACTCTATCTACAAGACATGAAACAATAGTGACCATGGACGGTGTTTGTTGTTAGTATTTCAAGCATGCATGTTCGAATGTTTTACCCTTCTGAACCATTGATATATACAAGGAAAACTAATCAACTTGTGAACTTTGAGCCTCAGACAACGTGACAAAATGCTATCCTCATCTGAGTGCACTTGCGTTTGACTCAAAAACTCAACTTTTGTTCAACCTCATAGTTCATGTGCCCTTACTAGAAAGAAAGTCCCAAAATCACAATATTTACAATGACAACAAAAAGGGACGAATTCACAAATGCACTCACTCTCAGAAAAGAGTTTCAAGTGTTACAACATACCATACCATAGGCTTGTCCTTATTTTAATTCGTCGCTTAATTCTAAGAACGCTCGGTTGGAGATCCCATAAGGACTTTTTAGGCTTGTAATGTATGTTTAGGGAAGGGTCGGATAAGCATTTAGATACAAGTGACTACACCCTCCATGAACGCTAATCACATTTTCTTTTCTTTTTGCACTTTGTTTCTTTTCAAACCCCATAGCCACATTGGCATCTAGTTCCCAATATAGAACCACCTTAAATACCTCTCTAATTTTCTTCAAGGCTCCATAATTATATATATATACACATATTTCATATATATATATATATATATATATATATACACATTTTTGTTTTGGAGCTTGAATAATTTCATATGAACACTTTGAGGTATATGCTCCTACACTCAATGTACAACCTTACCCATTTCCACTTTGACACCACACCCCCAACTTAGGCTTTTAGCCTCATTCTCAATGTTCAAGGAGGAATGGGTTCAAAAGAGGGAATTATTTTACAAAAGGGAAAGGTTAGAAAAGGTTAAAGGCTCGAATAAGGCACTAGTGATATTATTTATGCAATCGTAGGCTTGAAAGGCTAAAGAGGTTTCGCAAATAAAACAAAGAATGCCTAAGATCATCCCTCCAAACAAGTGTAATTATTATAAGCATCGAAAAACCTACCGGGCAAGTTCTAGATGGCAGAAGCAAACACAAGAATTATCTATACAAAGAACTCACACACATGGCACACGAACTGTTTGGTTCACGTAGTTTAAAGCCCTCGAGTCAACATTTGGCAACTCAAAGCTTTCATCATATATACATGCATAACTCTAGGTAGATGTAGAGTCACAGAGCGAGCCTCAAGTTCACACAGTTGATCTCTTTTTTTTTCTTTTTTTTTTTTGGTGGAAGGGTATAGGCTATGTACAGACACACATGCTTGAGACTAGACAATTACACCAACCCGGTCAACATGTTTAATTCCGCTGTCCTGGTTCTACTATTACACCCTTGAAAAAGAAACCGGCAAAGAAAAAACAAAGGGAATTCATTTCTAATTACTAAAGATGGACAACTATCTACTAGTTTTTGTTGGTTTTTTTTATATATATGCGCACAAGGATAACGTAACTTATGTACGGAAATCACAAAGCACTAATATATACAAAATCACGAACAAAATACACATGAGTATAGACAAGGCTACCACCCCCAACTAAAAGCATGCATTGTCCCCAATGCATATGAACATAGAGTAGAGTTGAAGGACTCCCTGAGGCGCACTAAGCGCTATGGGAGTCGGTAGCCAGCTGAGTGATTGTGAGGTCACTCTCTAATGCTGATGTTGGGACTGATGAGAGCTCGGCCTGAGGAGTGACTTCCACTGATGGAGGAGGGATCTCTGGCTGGTCCGGAATTGGAGCTGGGGCCTGTGAGCTGCTAGCCTCGCTCGCTGATGGCTGAGTGGCCGATGGGTCGGCAGGGGCAGCCAGATCTGCTAGCGAGTGTTCTATCACCCTTTGAATGTCTGCTTGCTCCTCATCCTCCACTGTAGGAGCAGCAATATGCTTGCCTTTCTCTTGAGGGTCATCATCCTCCGAGGACCATGAATCCTTCTCATCCTCCCTCTCTTCTGCCTCCTCACCCTCGGACTCTGAAGAATGTTCGGAAGTCTCCTCGTCATGAATATCAAAACGTACAGGAGGAGCTAGAGGTTCGGAAACCCCGACAGTCTGAGGTGCAATGTCTGCCATCAGAGTCGTGAAATCGAGACCCAAGTCTGGTGCTGCTGTGTCTGCTCCCTGCTCACCATCCTTGGGTAGGAGGGATGATAGATCGAACTCCAAAGTCTGCATCTTGTGGAGCTCGGTCTTCATAGAAGAAACCTCTTCCCGTAGCTTAGGCAAACCACTAACCTCACCGCGCTCTATCTTCTCAACCCTTAACTCAAGCTACTGCAAGCGATCCCCATACATTGTTTGTTGTTGTTGGAGAGCTGTCACTGAAGATTGTATAGGAGTCAGGGCTTGTTTGATGAGGTTGGGCAAGGTCTTCAAGAGCTGGTGTACCTTGGCTTTGGCATGCTAGGCAATGAGACCAAGCTTCGAGATGGCTGGCAGTGCAGAAGAAGGCTGAACGTTGGTGGACTAAGAGGCAGGCTCTGAAGTAGAAGTGGACGCCACTGGAACCTGAGGAGTCACAGGAGTCTAGGAGTCGGAAGGCTCTACATCAATTGGATCCTGAATTTGAATCTCTGGTGGGGCAACAACATCACTAATACGCGTGATATCAATGTCCCTCATCTCCTTCCCGGTCTTGTCAGAGTGTTGCATGAGAGGGACCTTCACAGCTTTACAGAGGGATATGATCAAGCAAGATAATGGAAGCGAAGTGGCATGCTGCTTTGCCCGGATCCCGATCTCTTGGAAAATCAGAGTTCCCACATCAATCTTGATGCCCGCCATGATACATGCAATGAGGAGAGCCTTCTCAATGCCTATGTCAGTCTCGTTCCGAGACGGTATCAATCGAGAGGTAACAAAGCTGAGCCAGAATCGACCCTCTCTTGTGAGATCCTCCTTGTATATCTTATGCCCAGGGTTGATCCAAGCAGGGGTACCCTTCGCTATCACCGAAGTAATCCAACCATTCTCATTCTCCCTATTTGCGTATTTGGCATCGTACTCAGCTATGCCTGTTCTCCAACTAGGGAAATACAACTCATTAATGACATCATTTTATGCAAAACACGCTCTTCCTCCGAACAAGTACAATGCTAGTAAAAATTCTATTGCGTTTGTGGTGCGCAGTCCTGGAGGCTCCATATGATGCATAGAATTCACGGACAAGGGGCTCATTATACTCAGTAGGGAGCCTCAGTAAAGCATTCCCATTTTCTTGCTTTTATATTCTCCATGATGTGGGGGTACTGTTCTTGTAGCCCGTACAAGCTCAATTACTTCCCGCCCAGGATTTTTCGTTTGGTGAGTCCTTCTCTGTAGAGTTCCCTGGATCCCTCAACCCCAAATCGGAGGTGAAAGTCGATTTCGTGTTTCCTTCTTGCCTCGGCCTGTAGATTTACTGAGGTCAAGAGTTCCTCCTCATCAGACTGGGAGGGGCGTGGCACATTGGATTCCATCCGTGATCGTTTTGCCAGCAATGTGTGACGACTGGAAGATGCCCTTTTCTGGGAAGAGGCTGCATGCTTTTTGGGAGCCATATCTGTACAAAGGTGAAATGTGAGCGACATTGTAAGCAACGGTGAAAAGAAAACAGAAGAATTCAAAGAAAAAGTCAAAAAAATGTGACATGTTTTGCGGTCGCATAACCACTATGCGGACCGCATAACCATCGCAGAACTGATTTGTGCACAACACAAAAAAAAATAACAAAATGCTATCGCAAACTCCACCGCAAAGTGGGAAATGCGATCGCAAAACAACCGCAGATAGCAAGGTGACTTTTCGGTCCGCATATTAATTATGCGATCGCAATTGTCACCGCATTTCATCATCGTCCTCAGAAGACTAGGGTTTAATTATTCGGACAAAATGCGGACCACATTCTGATTTTGCGGGCTGCAAATGCCTTCGTTCGCACGATTCAACTCATCCCTCAACAATGGCGGTCCTATTTCTCTCTACCTAGCACCCCATATATGTTTTCTACCCAGAAATGACCACGATATGTACAAACAACTACGACAAACAACACAATCAAAAATGCAGAACGAAAATAAAGAAAACCACAGAAAAGATAGAAGTGATCTTGAAAATGGAAAGTTAGGGCAGGGACACATACCAGTGAAGAGGGGTACGAGCACTATGGAGATTATGAATGGCTATTCGTCCTTTGTAAGATTCGATCACTAGCCGTTCCTCTATTTGCCTCTCTTTTCTGTTCGTTCTTTTTTTTTTCTTTTTTTTTTGTTTTGTTTTGTTTTGTTTTGAACGAGTGAGATATGAAAGAATGCGACGACGTACCTGACACTTTGCGATGGGAAAGTCACCCGCATAACACACTATCGACCGCATAAGTGTTATGCGGTGGGTTCATTTGACTTGGTGAAGGGGTAACAATGCGAAGCACAATGCGATCGCATAATTCAAATGTGGTCCGCAAAGTGCATCACCATGTCGCATTTTGATCAACGATTTTAGCTAAACTTACTATTTTAGTTTGCGACAAAATGCGGTCCGCATAGTGAAAATGCGACTGCATCTTTGTAGCAAACTTCACGCAGTGGTTTTTCTTCCCTTTTTTTATGCATTCCTTCCCCGTGTTGTGATCTTTTGAATCCCCTGCACTCTAACACACACTTTAAATTGCTCAAGTAAATCTATCTATCAAAAATTAAAGATTTAAACAAAAAAAGTGTTGCCACACATGGGTTGCCTCCCATGAAGCGCTTGATTTAGCGTCACGGCACGACGAAGTTGGTGTTCCTTTGGATTCACTCAATGGTCGGGCACGGACCATCTTTGAGAGCCAGCTACTCCACCAAATATTTTTTGCCATCTGTGCCCAAGTAGTGTTTGATTCGTTGGCCATTTACTTTGAATGTTCGGAGCCATCTTCCGATGCTAGTTCCACAGCTCCAAAAGGAGAGACATTGACCACTTTGAATGGACCGGACCATTTTGATTTGAGCTTGCCCGGAAACAATTTGAGCCTTGAGTTAAAGAGCAATACCAAGTCACCCGACTTGAACTCTCTTTTCAAGATCTTCTTGTCATGGACGAACTTCATCCTTTCTTTGTACACAGCTGCACTTTCATAAGCATGGAAACAGAATTCCTCCATTTCATTGAGTTGTGTTAACCTCAAATTTGCAGCTTCAGCCTAGTCCAAGTTCAACCTTTTTAACACCCACATAGCCTTGAGCTCCAATTCCACGGGCAGATGACAAGCTTTTCCAAAGACTAACCGATAAGGAGAAGTACCAATAGGAGTCTTGTACGCCGTGCGGTACACCCACAATGCGTCATCTAGCTTCCTTGACCAGTCGGTCCTGTTTGCATTAACAGTCTTTGCTAGAATGCTCTTGATCTCCCAGTTGTAAACCTCAACTTGACCACTTGATTGCCGATGATAAGGTGTGGCTACCTTGTGCTTGACGCCATATTTCTCAAGTAGAACCTTGAAAGCCTTGTTACAGAAATGAGACCCACCATCACTAAGAATGGCTCTAGGAGTGCCAAACTGAGTGAAGATGTTTTTCTTCAAGAATGTGGTCACACTCCTTGCCTCGTTGTTTGGTAAGGCGATCGCTTCAACCCATTTGGGAACATAGTCCACAGCCACCAAAATATATTTCATCCCGCAAGAGCTTACAAAGGGACCCATGAAATCAATTCCCCACACGTCGAAGATGTCTATCTCTATCACAAAGTGCATTGGCATTTCATGCCTCTTGGAGATTGAACTTTGTCTTTGACATTGGTCACAAGCCTTGACCATTTGATTGGCATCATGATAGATTGAAGGCCAATAGCAACCACATTCAAGAACCTTAGCCGCCGTTCGATTTCCTCCGTAATGACCCCCAACCGGTGAGTCGTGGCATGCCTTTAGAATTGGCATAATCTCTTCTTCCGGAACACACCTTTTGATAATATTGTCAGCACAAACACGAAACAAGAATGGCTCCTCCCAATAGTATTGCCGGCAGTTTCTCAAAAACTTCTTCTTTTGATAGGACTCCAATCCGTCCAGGATAAGGTCACTAACTAAATAGTTAGCAATATTGGCATACCAAGGAGCAAAAGTGCTACATAGTGCCAATATGTGTTCATTCGGGAATGCATCGTTGATTTAAAGATCTCCCTTTTGTCTCCCTGCTTCTTCAACCCTTGACAAATGATCCGCACTTGATTTTGATTTCCCTTGCGATCCTTGACTTCGAAGTCAAACTCTTGAAACAACAAGACCCATCGAATCAACCGAGGCTTTGCATTCTTCTTTGCCATGAGATAGTGAAGAGCCATATGACCTGTGTACACTATCACCTTGGATCCCAACAAATAAGCTCGGAACTTCTCAAAGGCATAGACAATGGCAAGAAGTTCTTGCTCAGTCACCGTGTAATTCATTTGTGCCCCATTGAGTGTTTTTCTTGCATAGTAGACCGAGTGAAGAACCTTGTTGTGACGTTGGCCAAGCATTGCCCTAATGGCTACACCACTTGCATCACACATGAGCTAATAGGTGTCGTGGTGAGCCTTTGCTTCAACTCCTCAAAGGCATTGAGGCATTTCTCATCAAACACAAATTTGGCATCCTTCTCAAGGAGTTTGCACATAGGATTTGCAATCTTGGAGAAGTCCTTGATGAAGCGCCTATAGAAACCGGCATGCCCTAAGAAACTTTGAACACCCTTAACGGAAGTAGGTGGAGGAAGCATAGAAATAATCTCTATCTTTGCCCGGTCAACCTCTATGTCATGCTTTGAAATTTTATGCCCCAACACGATGCCTTCATCCACCATGAAGTGACATTTCTCCCAATTGAGCACAAGGTTGGTCTCTTCACATCTCTTAAGTACTTGTCTAAGATTTTTAAGACAATGCTCAAAAGACTCACCTACCACCGAGAAGTCGTCCATGAAGACTTCTAGAAAATCCTCTACCATGTCGGAGAAAATGGACATCATGCATCTTTGAAAAGTAGCCGGAGCGTTGCATAAACCAAATGGCATCCGGCTAAAAGCAAACGTTCCATAGGGGCAAGTGAATGTCGTCTTCTCTTGATCCTCCAATGCTATGTTGATTTGGTTCTAGCCGGAATATCCATCAAGGAAATAATAGAATGACCTTCCCGCTAGCCGATCAAGCATTTGATCAATAAAAGGCATATGGAAATGGTCCTTGCATGTGGCACTGTTGAGTTTCTGATAATCCATACACACCCTCCAGTCGGTCACCGTTCTTGTTGGGTTGAGCTCATTTTTCTCATTTTCAATTACGGTCATGCCTCCCTTTTTCGGCACACATTGCACTGGGCTCACCCAAGAACTATCGGAAATGGGGTAGACTACCACGACGTCCAACCATTTGATGATTTCTTTCTTTACCACCTCTTGCATTGACGGGTTCAATCGTCGTTGATGTTCCACACTCGGTTTGGTCTCACATTCCAATTGGATTTTATGCTTGCAAATTACCGCGGGAATCCCACGAATCTCCGCAATTGTCCTTCCAATGGCTTGCATATGCTCCTTCAAGACTTTCAACAATCGTTCCACTTGCACATCATTCAACAAAGAAGAAATGATTACCCGTAAAGTATCATTTGAGCCAAGAAATTTATACCTCAAGTGCGGAGGAAGTGGTTAGAGCTCTAGTTGTGGTGGCTCAATAATAGATGGCTTTTCGGGAGGTGTGGCTCTATTCTCCAAGTCAAGAAGAGAGCTTTGCCGGAGCATAAGTGTATGAACCAAGCCCCTCCAGTGCATTTACCGATTCCATATATCCCTCCATATCCTCACCATCAAAGTTCACCAAAATAGCCGCCAATGCTTCACCGAGGCATTGTTCTTCCATTTTCATTTCAACCGCATCTTCCACCTCATCAACAATATCAATCACCGAAATGCTTTCATACTCATGTAGTAGTTTCATACCCTTGCTTGCTTGGAATGTGACCTCTTCATCATTCAAACGGAATTTGATTTCATTCCGTTCCGAATCCATGAGTGCTCTTCCCGTGGCTATGAATGATCTCCCCAAGATGATAGGGATCTCTTTGTCAACCGCACAATCAAGGATTACAAAATCGGTGGGTAAATGAAACTCTCCCACTTTTACAATCACGTCATCAATAATTCCTAGCGGTCTCTTGATGGAACGATAAGCCATTTGCAATCTCATACTTGTTGGCCTTGGCATTCCTAATCCCGCTTTTTTGTAAATGGCAAGCGGCACTAAGTTAATGCTAGCCCTATTATCACAAAGGGCCCTTGCAAAATCACGCGCCCCAATAGTGCATGGAATAGTAAAGGCTCCCGGGTTTTCTTTCTTTTGAACGATGGTTGTGACAATAATGGAACTAACCCGGTGAGTCATGTTCACCACCTCATTCTTGGTGGTCCTCTTCGTGGTGATCAAATCTTTCAAATATTTGGAAAAACTTGGCATCTCTTGAAAAGCTTCCAAGAATGGGATGTTTACCGATAATTGCTTTAGAATGTCATAGAACTTCTCGAGTTTGCTATCATCAAACCTTCTTACAAGTCTTTGAGGAAAAGGAGGAGGAGGTCTAGGAATAGGCGGAAGAATTTTTGGTGTCTCTTTTGCCTTTTCCTTTGCCACTTCCCGGTTCTCTTCTTGCACTTGCACATCTTTCGAAATTTTCTCAATTTCGACAACACTTGGTTCTTCAACCTCAACCCCTTTCTCGAACTCTTCTACCTCAACCACTTGTTCACCCTCTCCTTGCAGTACCTTCCCACTCCTAGTAATAATTGCCATGACATGAGAACTTGGGCTACACCCACTACCCTTTGGGTTCGCAATTGTGTCACTAGGGAGTGTTCCCTTTTGCATTGGATTTTGCTCCCTAGAGAGGTCTCTTAATTGCATCTCTAATTTTTTAATGGATGCGGTATGAGAGCCAACAAGCTCGGTCATGTTCCTCATAGAAGTGTCGGATTTTTCTTGATTTTGGAATACCCGTTCAAGCATACTTTCCAACCTAGACTCGCTTGAGGAACCTTGATTTGAATATTGACCCTTTGGGGTAACATAGGGATTTGAACTCCGGTTTGAGAAGTTGTTGTTGTTGTTCCAATTTCCTTGGTTTGAGCCACCTTGGTCATTTCGCCATTGTTGGTGGCCTTGCCCTTGCGGGTTTAGCCTCCATTGATTGTGTGGTCCTTGTCCTTGGTATTGTTGCCTTTGATACCCTACTTGAGAGTTGTTGACATAATTTGCTTCCTCAAAAACCTCATTTGATACGGGTTGCACATCCTCAACCACATTTACCTTCTTCGTTTGGCTTTCGGTGAACATCTTTATCAACACATTAACATTTGTAGCAAGCCCTGCAATCACTTGATCTCTCTCTTGATTTTCCTTGATCATGTTGCTTAAGGAAGGAGAGCCATATGTAATTCCACCTGTGGTGTCCTCGGAATGCCATGCTTGATTATGCTTTTGCCATTTTGTCAAGTATTTGTGTCACCCTTGCGAATGATTTGTCCATGAAAGATCCGTCAGCTGCATTCTTGGCAATAGATTGGTTCATCGGATCTAAGCCCATGTAGAATTTCTCCAACAAAATAGAATCCGGAAAACCATGGTTGGGGAACCTCACCAAATATAATTTGAAACGATCCCATGCCTCATGTAGATGTTCTCCCGGTACTTGCTTGAAAAAGAAGATTTTATCCCGGAGCTCAGACTTCTTACTTTGCGGGAACCATTTAGACAAGAAGGCTCGGACAATTTCGGGCCAGGAATGAATGGAATTTGGGGGAAGATTTTGAAGCCATTTCCTTGCGTCCCCAGCTAGAGAGTACTTGAAGCATCTCAACCTTAGGGCATCATCAGAGACATTGTTCTGCTTATGCATTGCACACACACCCAAGAAGTTTCTAAGATGTTGTGTTGGATCATCATCAATGGAATTCCTGAAAAACTCCTCCGCTTTGATGTCACGACCCCGGAATTCCCACCCTCGGGTGTCGTGATGGCGCCTACTAGTGAAAGCTAGGCAAGCTAATCAATCGAATTATTTACCACGTTTTCTTTCGAAATCAATTCAACTAATACCAACCATAAACAAACAACACAATTTAATGAGCGAAGTACATAGAATATTTTAAATAAAATCTCTTTCACAACTACCCAAGATATGGTGTCAAGTTTCACAAACTGTCTAATAGTACTACAAACAAGGTTTTGAAAGAAATAACAAAATACTATTTCCGAACTACATGGAAGAAACAGGTGAAGGAAATGGACAGGGGACGCCAAGATCTGTGAACGTCTGCAGTACTACCTTGGGTCGCCTGATAATCACAAGGCTGGAAGCTTTCTACGGCCCGAAGCCTGCGGCACTAGGATCTGCACAAAAGAGTGCAGAGTGTAGAATCACCACAACCGACCCCATGTGCTGGTAAGTGCCTGGCCTAACCCCGGCGAGGTAGTGACGAGGCTAGGACCAGACTCCAGATAAACCTGTTCAGTTATAAACATATATGTATCTATAGCAGAAGACTAGAAATGCATAAACAATTTTAACGGGGGAAAGAAAACATACATTGCAATAACAGACAAATAAAGCGAAACGAATCATCAATGAATAAGAGAGAAAAGCTGAGATTTAGCCTTTAACACAATGAGATGAGATACAAGCCACCTTCACCTCCCGTAACCTCTTGTTGCAGTCGTGCAACCCGTTCCCACTTACAGTAACCTCTTGTGGCAGGCGTGCCACCCGCTCCCACATACATCACATCCCGTGGTAGGTGTGCCACCCGCTCCCACTTTCATAATATCTTGTGGCAGGCGTGCCACCCGCTCCCACTTTCATTATATCTTGTGGCAGGCGTGCCACCCGCTCCCACTTATGTCACAACAATATCATGGATAATATTCAGAAATCAGAACAATAGTTGCACAACAATTATAAATAAACGACCCACGGTCATGCTCAACTCCAATGTATAAGTACTCGTTACCATACCTATACATTGTTCTCAACAAGAAGCAATTTAGCAATTAGCACATGATTTCTAGTCCCTCAAGCTAAGATTAGGACAACCACTTACCTTGCTTTGCCAAAGTTCCTGATTTTCCAAGGAATCCAAATCCTTGCAACAATAAAATCACGAGCCTTCGATCCTCAAACCCGTCTGAACCTTTTGGGTACTGTTCACGATAGGATTTGCAGTAATTCGAGCTGGGGTTTTGGGGTTTGGAGAGTGGGTTCTTCGTAATTGAAGTCGGGGTGTTGAAAGGATGATTTCACGGTTGTTTTTCAGCGTATTTGGGGTTGTTTTCTGACAATTTCTCAGCTGGGTTTTGGTAAGTTTAAATGGGGAAAGCTGGGTTGGTAATTGGGGGTTGATAGCTATGTGATGGAGGTGTTTTCATGGAATTTGGGGTTGTTTACAAGGTGATTTGAAGGTTGATTTGCTATGGTTTGAAGGTGGTTTGGTGAGTTTTACAGGGGAAGTATCAAAAATAAGAGGGTTTTTGCATGTTAGGGTTATGGGTCCCTATTTATAGTGGGTCAAAAATCGGAATGAAAATAAGTGGCCAGATGCCAGAATGCGATCGCATTTTGGTCGCAGAACACATATGCGGTCCGCATTTGGGCCGCATTTCTGACACAATATTTGACCCCAAAAACTCTGTCTCACTCTGCGATCCTACTGTCAAATTTGCGGTTCGCATTCCTAAAATACGATCGCATTTCTCGTCGCATTTTCGACGAAAGGTTTGCCCAGTTTTTCTGTTTCACTATGCGACGCCTGTGTGAGATATGCGGTTCGCATATCTGAAATGCGATTCGCATTCTCGTCGCATTTTCGACAAGAATGCGACGAAGGATGCCAACTATGCGATGAAGGATGCCAACTATGCGACTCGCATTTGCACATATGCGATCGCTGGACTTTGCGACACCTTTTGCCCTTTTTCTCTTATCTTTTGAATTCTTTTCCCTACTCTTGGGTTCTTATACCTCATTTACTGCCAAAAAAATAATAAGATTGCATAATCACAAGGAAGGATTTGCACATTAAACAAGCCGAATCTATATGATTTACTACCACGTGTTTCTACGACACATCGGGTCGTTACATTTGAGCATAAGGATTAAACCATGTTCCACCTTGAAAGTTGCAGCGCCAACGGCCGGAGGTACAATAGCATTTGTATCCTCAATGTACTCCTCGATATCCGCTAAAGGATTTTCTTCCATTTCTGCCTCCACATCTTCACCATATTCAAACATGTTTTCCTATCAACACCAAGCAAAACAAGCAAAGTGTGATAGAATAGAATAAGACATACAGTAAAGCACACACTAATTAGTAATTTCAAAATCGTATTCCCCGGCAACGGCGCCGAAATTTGATACGCTCAAATTACAATAAATAGTGTAAGGCGGTCGATGTCAAATATAATAACCCAACAAGGTTGGGGTTGAATCCCATAGGGAATAGGTGTGAAAAGGTTACTTGACTAGTGTGTTACTCGACTAAAGTCGTAATTCTATCCAGTTAACCGTAACAAGAATATGTATTAATGGTAACAAGAGTATGAATTGAGTTTGGTTTTAGGTGATGGCTAATTGAAATATTGAGAATGTAGATAATTTGATTAAAGAAACCAAGGTTGTGTCCCTATTAATGAAGTGTAATCCTACCGGTGTTAATATGATATATTTCTAATGGAAGGTCCTTTTGATATGCAAATGATGTCTAAATGACTGCCCAATATTTTCCAATAGTTAGGTAGTATTCCTCTTTACGATTTTACAAAATATAAAAGAGTTAAAATTAAGAACAATCAATTTATGCCAGATAAAACCCACTTATTCCTAAGCGATTTTATTAAACAAGGTTTGAAGCCTTGAGTCTTTGGTATTTACTTCTACCAAATTCTACCCCACTTTCCCAAGCAAAGCAAGAATTTAATGGCACTTGATAATGTTTGCAACAATCAACAATAAATGAAGAATGAGAATTAAATAAATATCAACCACCAATTATATATATATTCAATGTTAAACACCCATTAACATAACACCCATTTAGGGTCCACAACCTTAGTATTTTAAGTTAGCTACTCATACTAAAATACAAAAGAAAGAGAATATTAAATGCCATAAAGCTTACAAAGTGAAAGATTCTTGACCCAAAAGCTTCCAAAAGAGAGGAATATCAATGCCTTGTATTGTAGCTTTAAAGTCAGACAAGATAGAGCCCACTAAACCCTAATAAGTCTATTTATAGAGGGCCAAAAATCGGGACAAAAATCGGACAAAACTGCCCATTCAGGTTGAATATGCGACCGTATTTCTGTCGCAGATCAGACATGCGGTCCGTATTTTTGACATGGCCATCGCAGATTGTAACCCTAGTTTCACTTTCACCGCATTCATGGTTTGCGGTCTGCATTGTAGAAATGCAACCGCATCTTGCATCGCATTTTCTTCCTTCGGTAGACTTCATGTTTAGTTTGCGGTTACTTCTGCGGCTCGCAGACAGGTTATGCGATCGCAGATGATACCGCATTTTTTAAGTTGAACTTTGCCCAAAAATCTGTTTTGATTTGCGATCTCGATGTGAAATATGCGGCTCGCATGTGGGTTTTGTGATAGCATATCCACATTTGCGATGTCTTTTTGCTCTTTTCTTGTCTTTTTGTTGCTTTTTGAACTCTTTTCCATGCTCTTAGGTCCTTACGCCTCATACGCTGCAAAAATACTAAAATTACATAAGTACAAAGGGAAATTGCATTTAAAACAAGCTAAAATCTAAGCAATTAGTATCAAATGTGCCGAAATTCTCCGGCACATCAATGATAACTTATTAGAATTACTCATAGTTATTAAAGACTTAGAGTTAAGGTCCCAGATTATTGATAAAATGGACAAGTTATCCACAACTCCAGATATTGAATAATTTTCTTCTCAAAATGGGCCATATACAATGTCAGAAGTCAAATATATTCTGTAAGATAAGACCAGGCCACTGATAAGTCAACAACTATTCAGGACTTGAATAATGAGATTAATAATCTCAAAAAAGAGATCTCCAGACTCGAGGCTTCAAAGTAGCCTTGAATAAAAGATTCTCTAAAGTGGACGATCCTAATATCCTCCAAAATTCAATACTGATATTACTGAGACCAGTACTTCTAATAATATTGCAAAATATAATTTTTTAGAAACAATTGGTTTTTCAGATGATGAATTCTTACAAAAACTTGAGTTAATTACTACTCAAAATTTTTCATAAAGGTTACTCTTTTAATTGATTATAATTTCAAAAAACTTTTTACTGCTTTAGTAGATAGTGGTGTAGATTTAAACTGTATAAGACAAGGAATAATACTTTTGAGATATTTTTATAAAACTAACCATAGGTTGAGAAATGCTAGTGGGAAACAAATGGGTATTTCTTATAAATTACCAAAAGCATATATTTGCCAAAATAAAGTTTGCATGCTTGAAACTTTTATTTTGGTAAAAGATATATCTAATGATATTATTTTAGGTGTTCCATTTTTTCATCATATAATTCCATTTACCAGGTGGGAAGCTAAAGGTTTTGTGGGAACTTTCAATAACAAAGAAATTTTTTTTTGAGTTTATAACTCAACCATTCCAAAAGTTTGTAAATAAAATTTATGCTAATATTGCGGCAAAAAGCAAACAAGTTGATTTTTTGGAAAATAAAATTTATAGTCTTAATATAGAAGAAGATTTACAAAATTCGAAACTCATAGAAAAAATTAGTTTTCTGAAAAAATTAGTTTTCTTTGCAGATATGTGGTGATCACCCAAATCAATTTTGGGATAGAAAGAAGCGCATTGTAAGTCTTCCTTATGAAGAAGATTTTTCGGAAGATAATTTTGCGACAAAGGCCAGGCCTTGCCAGATGAACTCCAAATATCTGAAATTATGCAAAAAAAAAAAAAAGTAATTGATTCTTTGCTGCATAAAGGTCTTATAAGACCTTCTAAGTACAAATGGTCTTGTACAGCTTTTTATGTTAATAAACAAGTAGAAAAGGAACGTGGTATTCCCAGGTTAGTTATTAATTATAAGCCTCTTAATAAAGTTTTAAAATAAATTAGATATCCAATTCCCAATAAAAAAGATTTATTGGAAGGACTTTCCCATGTGTCTGTGCTCCGGAGGTATCATGCCGGCAGGTCGCATGTGTTACACTTCAGCACGGTTCAGCTAGATGAGAGCCTGGGTTATGAGGAGGAGCCAGTTGCCATTATTGACAAACAGGTTCACCAGTTGAGGTCCAAGAAGATTTCTGCGGGAAAAGTTCAGTGGAGGGGACAACCAGTCGAGAAGGCGGCTTGGGAGGCTGAGGAGGACATGCGGAGCAGATATCCCCACCTATTCAGCACTCCAGGCATGATTCTAGACCCGTTTGAGGGTGAACTTTTGATTAAGAGGTGGAGAATGTAATGACCCGACCGGTCATTTTGCTTTCTACTTCCTCGTTCCCTTGCATAAGACTCCTCGTATGTGCTTTTACTGTTTTCTGACTTGCGAGGATGGTTAGTTGGGGATTTGGAAGGGTTCCGATTAAAATCAGAACACTTGGTTCCTTTGTTTCGCTTTAAAGGACTGAGTTTGACTTTTGTCAACATTTTGAGTAAACGGCCTCGAAACTGGGATTTGACGGTTCCAATAGGTTCGTATGAAATTTTTTGACTTTGACGTGTGTTCGGATCGGGTTTTGGATGACTGGGGAGCGTTACACTGCTTAATGTTGAATCTGGCTTATTAAAGGTTTAAAAGTTCTTTGAATTTAGTTTATAGTAGTTTTTGATGTTATCGAGGTCCGTATGTGATTCCAAGCATAGAAATAATTCTGCATGGTGATTTAAGACTTGCACACAAAATTTGGTGCCATTCCGAGCAGTTTAAGTATGAATCGGCACGTCCGGAGTATGTTGGGAGAATTTGAAGTTCATAAATTGATTCTATTGGTTTTGGGTTGCGATTCTTAGTATTAGTGTTGTTTTCTGCGTTCCGAGGGTGCTAGCTTTTGGCCGCAGATGCAAGCTCGCAGAAGGTAGCCCAATGCTGCAGAAGCGCAATGGATGGGGTGGTCTTGTGGTAGCAGAAGCGGGGAAAGGGCCGCATCTGCGAAGATGAAGGTGCGGGATTTCTACCGCATAGCGGTGAAAGTTCCGCAGAAGCGGACTCGCTTCTGCTAGAAAGCGACTGCAGGGGCGCTTGTAGGCTGGCTAGGCTTGACTGCAGATGCGACCTATCATTCGCAAAAACTGTTCGGCAAAAGGGGTAGACCGTCCGCAA
This sequence comes from Nicotiana obtusifolia, assembly GCA_002018475.1. Taxonomy (NCBI): domain Eukaryota; kingdom Viridiplantae; phylum Streptophyta; class Magnoliopsida; order Solanales; family Solanaceae; genus Nicotiana; species Nicotiana obtusifolia. Next base: position 167,159 of record MCJB01028735.1, read on the forward strand.
AACAAAATCACTGAAGGCAGTGTGGTCGTTTAAGACGGACTTAGACCATTGTTTTGACTAATTTCTTTCATTTTCTTGGGTTTTGGAGAGGGTTTTCCACCTAGCTATTTGAGGTAAGTAAATTCTATCCAATGTGAGTTAAATACATAGATTATGAGTAGATTTTAACATGTAAATTTGTGAAAATTTGGGTTTAGATGAATAACCCTAGGTTTTGATAAAACTGGTATTTACCCACGAAAATGGTAATGGGATTGAGCGAAAATTATATATTTTAGTTCGTGAGGTTATGGGTAACAACTATCTTCAATACTTTTCGGAATCCGAGCACGTGGGCCAAGGAGTGAATTTTAAGAATCTTCCAATTTGGGTTGGTAATTAATCTAATAGCTAAATCATTAACTTTTGAGTGTATATTGATTAATATATACATCATTTGATTGGTTTCGGATGTTCGGCAGCGAGTTGAGGCTTTAGGATGAATTTGAGGCCGAAAAGGGCTCCTGAAAGGCTGAATTTGAACCAACTTGTGGGGATGGTTAGTTTGAGATTTGGAAGGGTTCCGGTTAAAATTAGAACACTTGGTTCCTTTGTTTGGCTTTAAAGGACTAAGTTTGACTTTTGTCAACATTTTGAGCAAGTGACCTCGAAATAGGGATTTGATGGTTCCAATAGGTTCGTATGACGATTTTGGACTTCGGCGTATGTTCGGATCGGGTTTTGGATGACCCGGGAGCGTTTCTATGCTTAATGTTGAAATTTGTCTTATTGAAGGTTTAAAAGCTCTTTGAATTTGGTTTAGAGTAGGTTTTGATGTTATCGAGATCTGTTTGTGATTCCGAGCATTAGAATAGTTTCACATGGTGATTTAAGAATTGCATGCAAAATTTAGTGTCATTCCAAGTAGTTTAAGTATGAATCGGTGCGTCCGGAGTAAGTTGGAAGAATTTGAAGTTCATAAATTGATTCTATTGGTTTTGGGTTGCAACTCTTAGTTTTAATGTTGTTTTTCGCATTCCAAGGGTGCGAGCGAGTCCGTCTCATGCTTACAAACTTGTTCGAATGTTTGGACGAGGCCTCGGGGGCCTCGGGAGCATCCGGACGATGCACGGATCGTTCTAGAGCTCATAGGGCTGCTGGTGCACCAGTTCTGGTGTGCCCGCATCTGGGAGCTTTTGGTCGCAGATGCGAGCATACAGAAGGGAGCCCAGGGCTGCAGAAGCACAGTGGAGGGGGTTGTCTTGTGGTCGCAGAAGCGGGGAAAGGGCCGCATCTGCGAAGGCGCAGGTGCGGGATTCCTACCGCATAGAGCTGAAAGTTCTGCAGAAGCGGACTCGCTTCTACGAGAAAGCGACTGCCTTGGAGGCTGCCAAGGCCTGACCGCTGATGCGACCAAGCTTCTGCAGAAGCGGTTCTGCAGATGCGGTAGACCGTCCGCATAAACGAAATCACTGAAGGCAGTGAGGTCGTTTTAGACAGACTTAGACCATTGTTTTGACTCATTTCTTTCATTTTCGTGGGTGGTTTTTGAGCTTTTGGATAGGGGTTTCCACCTAGCTATTTGAGGTAAGTATATTCTATCCCATGTGAGTTAAATACATAGATAATGGGTAGATTTTAACATGTAAATTTGTGAAAATTTAGGTTTAGATGAATAACCCTAGGTTTCGATAAAAATGGTATGTACCCACGAAAATGGTTATGGGATGAAGTGAAAGTTATATATTTTACTTCGTGACGTTATAGGTAACAACTTTCTTCGAGAATTTCCGGAATCCAGGCATGTGGGCCAAGGGGTGAATTTTAAGAATCTTCCAATTTGGGTTGGGTAATTAATCTAATAGCTAAATCATTAATTTTTGAGTTTATATTGATTAATTTATGCAATATTTGACTAGTTTTGGATTGTTCGGCGCCGAGTTGAGGCTTTAGGGTGAATTTGAGGCCGGAAAGCGATCTTTGAGACAAGGTAAGTCTCTTGCCTAAACTTGTAAGAGGAAATTTACCCCATAGGTGATTTATATTGCTTTTTTCTTCTAATTGTGGGGGCTACGTACGCACGAGATGACGAGAGTCCGTGCGTAGCTACTAAGTATGCACATGTCCTCGTAGTTTGGGACCTAAATCATGAAATACTTGTAATGTTTGCACTCTACTTGTTAATTAAAGTACCTAATTTATATCGGAACCTGTCAGAGGAATTGTAAAAGACTGAATTTCAGTTATTGAGTTTTGGCAGGTTAATTGACCGCTAATAAGAATTGTGTTTTGTTGTACATTAGCCTTGTATTAGCTCTTAAACCGGTTGTTTGTAATGTATCCTCTCTTCTTGTGGAGCGGGCCGAATGCCTCGGCAGTAGATAGATGCATCTATGGTTCGTGCCGCTCGACCCTCAGTACTAGGCATATTATTCAGGATCGGGTCGTACGGCCTCGGCATAATTGTGCATGATAATACTCGAAGTATAATTATATATTTGACATCTTTTCCTGGCTTGAGAGGAAAAAAGTGTATAAGACAGAAATTATTTGGGACTTGCCATGCGTGAAAGAATTATTTACTTCCCGCTTGTTATTGAGTTATTAATATTATTATTTACATATCCCATGCTTATTTATAACTCTTGTGTTTCTTTATTGTTGGCCCATAGTAAGCTTCGATGTCGACCCCTCGTCACTACTTCTTCGAGGTTAGACTTGATACTTACTGGGTACATATTTTTTAAGTACTCACACTATACTTCTGCACTAACCGTGCATGATCTGAGGCAAGTCCATCTGGCGGTCACACTGGCCCTCATCCCCGATACCCTGAGGCCTAGTGGTGAGCTGCTTCCTGAGCCGTTCTGCTGCACCTAGAGCCTTTCTTTTGTACTTATTTCCTATCTATGTTATTTCAGACATTAGTTAGAGTTTTTTGTATTCTACTAGTGCTCATATACTTGTGGCACCACGTCTTGGCAAAAACTCTAGTAGACTTTATGGTTTTGGAGTATTGATATATCTATGATTGCACTCAGTTTCTTTCGTTTTATTTATTAAACTTTCTACTTCTTAAATCTCTTAATAAATGGAATTTAATTACTTGAAAACATATTAAAAAGAGTAATCACATACTTAGTTCACCGTTGGCTTGCCTAGCGGTGACGTTTGGCGACATCACAACCTATAGGAGAAATTGGGTCGTGACAGTTAACCTTCTCATTAATATGTTTGACTGATTTACTATGCTCATCAATCCAAACTTTTGGATTCTTCTTTAATCTTTCATAAAGAATCAAGGTATCTTTGGCTATATCCTTTAAGGACAAATGTAATTCAACCTTCCTAAAAATCTTTGAAGCTGAGTCTTGTCAATTATAAAATCAGGAAACTTAGAAGCAAATTCAATGCTTCTCTGAATATGAACAATTTTTTCCTTTTCAATATTATGACCTAAAAATCGTATATTAATTCGAAAGAGAGACATCTTTGGTATAGAAATTACAAGACCATTTTGAATACTAATCTTTCTAAAAAGATCTCGATGTCGAAAATGTATCTCTATATGTTCTGAGTATACTAGAATGTCATCAATATAAATAATTATGAAATCATTGTAAGGTATAAAAATATCATTCATATTTTTTTGAAATTCAGAAGGGACATTTTTCGAACCAAGGGGCATAACATTCCATTCATATTGACCCATAGGAACATTAAAACCGTACTTATCATCTTCAGAGATTTGTATCTGGCAATAACCAGATTTTAGATCAAATTTTTAAAATATAATGGCATCATTACTTTTTATTAAAAGGAGTGACTTAATCTTAGCAAAATATACAGTAGAGTTATTGATATTCATAAAAGTTCACCTCAACAAGACTGTTTCAACAGATGCAACCAATAACTAGATAAAACATGAGAGTGTAATAGTGATAGTCCAGAAATAAAGACTGTTTCAATAGATGCAACCAATAACCAGAAGCATGACAAGTAATCACAAGTAGACAACATCTTATCATAAACAGAATAACATTTTTATACTGGTTATAAGCATCATAAACGACTATAGTTCACAGAAGACAACAAGCATATTCATGATATGCAGACAAGATGAGTAGAAGAGAAAAGTTAGAGGTATATTGACTTTTTCGAGGGCAGTAGACCAAACAAGAATTTCTCTTAGTTGCTTAAGACGCCAAAGCTTCAAGCTTGAAGCAGCAAAAGTACTCAAAAACGAGAAAGAAGGGGAATCAGTAAGAAACCCTAGGCTTTGGAATCTCAGAATTGCTCTTATATGATTGTTCTTTTCGTCTAGTTGGTAATTCTTGGCTGTGGTAGATGATGTTAGGTGAGAACATTAAAGTCCCTCTTTATAGTGACATTAAGGCTCTAGGGTATCAGTCGGATTCAAAATCATTAGTGGAAAGTAACGAAAGATTGATGATGATAGCAAAATCTAGTGAAATCAGAAAGAAAACAGAGGGGAAAATAGGGTCGCATTCACCTGAGCACAAGGAGGTTGACCTTTGAAGCTTTGGACCAGTGGTTAAAAACCTAATGTCCAAAGGTCACTGAGTTTAACCTCTGACATCAATCCTCATGATGAACTCTGAGATCGACTCCATGCATGCTCCGATTTAACAGAACACGAAGGAATTTCATAAATTTGAAGTTGCACTTTTTAGTATAGGGTTCAGATTTGGGCATTTTGAATTTTGGATGATGAGATAGGAATAGCTAGCTGGATTTGTGGATTTTAGAAGGCAAATGGTGATTTCAGACTTTGATCTTTGACTCATGAGAGAAAATTAGATGGTTTTCGTTTCGAGCTTAGGGTTTCAGATTAAGGGTCTTGAGTTTGTGGTTGAAAAGGGAAATTATCTGTGGGATTCGTGGCATAGCAGGGACAGAAGAGATTATTTAGGGTGGTTTCAAGTGACCTTGCACAGATTTGTGCAATGTCCTGGGAGATTGATGGTTGATGGAGATGAGAAAAAAGAGAGAGGAAAAGGAAAGGAAGGGCGGCTGGTCTCCGAGTGAATGATTAGGGTTTTGGGGGGAACGGGAGTTGGTCTCCAAATTAATGTTGGGAGATAGAACCTGGGCCATTGATCTTTAAGATCAACGGTCCTGATAATTTGATCATTAATGATTTTTTTAGGGAGGATTTTTAGTGTCCATTACATGATAAGGTTTAGGATGGTGGGGATGAGACCTCTGGGGCGGGTACCGAAAATTAAGAGAAAATCGAGATAAAAAGTAAACCATTGATCAGATGAACCAACAGCTCAAATGTGAGTGTGTTTGTTTTGTGAGTGGTGAGGGAGGGTGACGCGACACGCATTGATTGGAACAAAGGGAGTGGCTGGATTGCCACGTTGGAATGGTGATGGGGTGTTTGAACTGGGTATTTCCGTTTGGGCTTGCACGTTTGGGCCAGAAATAATTTGAAAAATGGTCATTTTTTATTTGATTAAGAATTTCAATTGTAGCCCTTTTGTCTTTTAATCCCTTTTTGAAATTAACTTAAATAAACTTAACAATTTTAAATAAATGTGGTAAAATTATAGTTATTATATATACTACTAATTATTTTAATTATTTACAAAAAATACTTTGTTTTTTATTCTCAATTGTAATACTAATTTCGAAATACCAACATAGTAGTCTAATTTACTAGAGATTAAAATATAATTCATTAAATTAGTTATAGAACCCATGTAATGTATACATAAGAGTTATTTTAATAATATTAAAATAATTATTATATTTGTAATTAAATAATATTAATACTACGTGATTAATTTAAAAACTAATACTTAATTAATTTGTAAAAAAAAGTATTTATTACTATGATATACTCTTAAAATATTTATTGTAAATTATTAAGCATAAATAAATTAATTTAAAATGGAGGGTCAAAATTGGCCGTCAACAGTTGCACCTCTTTGACTGGAGAAGATGAAAGAGTTTTTGGGAAAAGAAATTGAACCAACACCAATTTTGTCCCGACTTTAGGCAGGTATTGCAGGAGTGGCATGAAGATTATGAGTAGCAGGTGTCAGGCCACGAACCTGGGCCTGGACGTAATACGGCACCCGTTGCCTGACTACATGTGACCGAGCGAACCAACTGGCTGACTGAATCAACATGTGATATCATAACATACTGATGCGAAAGATAAACTAACACATGCTGATATACTAAAAGTCTGAATGATATAAATCAAGTGCGGAAACACTAATATAAGTCTGAAACATATATGTAGCAACATTGCTTAACATGAAAAACTTGTGACTTTGCCTAACTGTTACTTTAGTTTACGAAACCTCTAATGAAATACTAAAAACACTAATTTTCTGTAAATACTAGAAGACTCTAAGTAATGATAATGCCTCCAGAGAACCGAGGCTCACCAAATAGCTTGTACAAGAATCCCAACGCTCTAAATTGTCAACTTGTAAACCACTACCTGCATCGTGAGATGTAAGCCCCGGGCAAAAAGGGAAGTCAGTACATATGAATTGCATCGATATGTAATGACATCGAAAAAATAAATTATAAATGATGAAACTGAAATGGAGCTGATAACTGAGAACTGATAACCGATAACTAAAATAATAACTGTTAAAAGTGAAATTGAACTGATAACTATAACTAAAATGATAACTGATAACTGAACTGAAGATAGGAAGTAAGAATATGAATACTCCATCTTCTAAATGATGAACCACCTGTTTAATCTGTGTAAATAAACTGCGGCCTTAGGCCCAATATATATATGTGCAAAAACTGCCGCCTCGGGACCAAATATATGTATACATAACTGCAGCCTCCGCACTAAAGATGCATAAAGCATAAACTGAGGCCTCAGGCCCAAAGATGCATAAGGCATTAACTGCAGCCTCAGGCCCAAATACAGGTGTTCAACATTCAGGGATTTAAAATCAAGAACTGAGAATCAAACTGCAATACATGATACTGAAATACTGAATCACACTGAGTTACATAATAATGGAATACTGAATAGGACAAGACTGAGACATGTATTCTTGAACTGATTATGAACACTAAAACTTCAACTGTTTATGACATGCTGAGTAAGCTATACTAAGACTGGGGGGCATCAAAGCGGAAGTTTGATGCAGTTTGGGTTATTGTCGAGAGGTTGACCAAGTCGACACACTTCATTCCAGCTGTTACTACGTATTCTTCAGAGAGGTTGGCTCAGATTTACATTCAGGAGAGTGTTCGGTTGCACGGTGTGCCTGTCTCCATTATATCAGATAGAGGCCCTCAATTTACTTTGCAGTTCTGGAAGCCAGTAGAGAGTGAGTGTGTGACCCGAGTAAAGCTCAGCACAGCCTTTCATCCGCAGACCGATGGGCAGTCCGAGCGGACAGTTCAGATCTTGGAGGATATGCTTAGAACATGTGTGATTGACTTTAGAGAGCAGTGGGATTAATTATTTCCTTTGGTCGAGTTTGCATACAACAACAGTTATCAGTCCAACATTGAGATGGCTCCATTTGAGGCTTTATATGGTCGGCGATGTCGTTCGCCCGTTGGATGGTTTGAGCCTAGCGAGGCTAAGTTATATGGTACTGATTTAGTGAAGAATGCCTTAGAAAAGGTAAAATTGATTTAGGAGCGGCTTTGCACAGCACAGTAGAGATAGAAGAGTTACCCAGATTAGAAGGCACGTGATTTTCTCTTTTATGGTGGGCGAGAAGGTTCTTTTGAAAGTCTTGCCAATGAAGGGAATCATGAGGTTTGGGAAGAAGGGCAAGTTGAGCCTAAGGTTTATAGGTTTATTTGAGATGTTGAAGATGAGTTGGGGAGGTTTCTTATGAGCTTGCTTTGCCTCCCAGTCTATTGGGAGTTCATCCGGTAGTCATAATCATGTTTGTTATAGTTGACTGGTACTTGCTGATTAAGCTGAACACACTGCCTCATATTTAGATAAAGCCTTCTGTTACATTTTTGAGTCAAAACTTGTTTGATGTAGTGCTTTCTTGTCTTCAATCTCTTTTATGCCACTGGTGACTTTGTAAAGCTTACATTCAGTTGTCATTAAGGTATCTTCCATAAAGAAGGTTTTTGTAGCTAAAAATGGCAATTTGAGCCTCTTGAAAAATTTGAAGTGCTGGGGGATTCAAAGGGGGCATCGACAGTGAGTAGAACTCCCTCTTTAGCCCTTAATTCATTGACAATTTTGGTTCTTTAGAGGTTTAGGGTTTAATAACAACGAAAGATTTTCAATCTAAATTATTTGCCATGTATAACTGTCACATTAGTATAGTTTCTAATAGTATTTGAGTATTGATACTTTAATATATTCTTGTTCCAATCATTTGTTTACATATTTCATACGTGGTTGAATATGCTGAATATATGGAGTATATATCTAATGACTTTGTCCTTTCTTTTGGACATGTAGATCCATTTGGATCTGCTGAGTTCCAAAGGAACTCAGGCCCAATCCCAGCCTTGTTGCATTTTCCTGGAGAGTCCAAAATCAGTTGTAGCCGCATCTCTTTGCTGTTGGGCTTGTCTTCTTGAGGCCCAAATACCAGAGTCCAGTCCTCTTTCCCTCAATTCCCTTTATTATGGTTTATTGCATCGTTAATCTAGTTTACTGCTTCATTGCCTTTTATCTATTGCCTTTTTGCTTTGTCGTATCTTTGTTTTCATGTATATAACACTCATATATTATATCACATACTTTATTTTGTGCTTTAATGTCATATAAAACTTAGGCAAACCCTAAAGAACAAAGGACTAAAAAAATTAGCTAAGCAATTAATCCATGTTTTCGCTAATCGCAATTTGTCTATGTCATTACTATGTTTTATCTCACCTTCTTGTCTCAAAAATTTTGAAATCCAAACTTAACAAAAAACAGCATCATTTTGAAAGGAAATCATATCCGAATTGTAAGCCTAGAAAATCGACTCTTTCCAAAGATCAAAGTGCTGCTGCCCGACAAGAATATTAAAGCCAATTCTCAGGTAAAATTTTAAGATTTCAGAATCTAAGGTATATTTTAGGTTCACTTTCTTACAAACACCTTTTGGAGTTACATGAACACCCATTCCCTAAATCAAGTGTTTTCATAACTTAACCGCCTTTCACAAGCTTTATTAAATATAGACCATTTACATATATATATATCAAAACTCTTTCAACATATGTCTAGACTTGTTTATAAATTCACATCCTTTTAAAGGTCTCACGTTCTTTTTATTAATATCATGCTCTCCCTTAAACATACAGTATGTCGTACTCTTTAGTAGTAATTAAGCATAATACAAATAACTGATCCATTAAAATTAGTCTAAGTCCTATGTTGCTACCTCATGTAGATTTTAAGGGGTGCCTAACACCTTCCCCTTAGAAGAACAAGAACCCTTACCCATAATCTCACTGTTTAGTAGACACATAAAGAGTATGACTTAGTAATTAAATAGGTACCCTGGTATACCTTTAGATATTAGGTGGCAACTCTCTTTTATCATCAATAGAGAAACCACAATTTTTTTTTATCTAGTTTAAAATAGGGTGCAAAAATAGGGATATCCATTTTGGTATTGACTTGTTGCCAGGCACTCAGCCCATTTCTTTTCCACTATATCATATGGCCCCAGCGTAGCTAAAAGAGTTAAATGAGCAGATTCAAGAGTTTCTTGATAAGGGTTTCATTTGACCTAGTCTATCGTCGTCGGGTGCTCCATTCTTGTTTGTGAAGAAGAATGATGGTTCTAGGCACATAAGTATTGATTATCGGCATTTGAACAAGGTTACAGTGAATAACAGGTATCCCTTGCCACGCATTGATGACTTATTTGATCAGCTATAGGGTACCAGAGTGTTCTGAAAGATTGATTTGCGGTTAGGTTATCATCAGTTGAAGTTTCGGGATCCGGATATTCCGAAGACAACCTTTAGGACTCGGTATGGTCACTACGAGTCCTTTATGATGTCATTCGGGCTCACCAACGCCCCAGCAACATTTATGCACCTGATGAACAGTGTATTCCAGCCTTATCTTGATTCTTCCGTCATTGTGTTTATTGACGACATCTTGGTGTACTCCCGCAGTCGGAAGATAATGTGCAGCACTTGATGATCGTGCTATAGACCTTGAGAGACAAGAAGTTGTATGCAAAATTCTCAAAGTGTGAATTTTGGCTTGATTCAGTGGCGTTTTTAGGTTATGTGGTGTCGAGTGAGGGGATCAAGGTAGATCCGAAGAAGATTGAAGCAGTGCAGATGTTTACCCTTAATTACGGGTAACAATTAAATTTATATGTGATTTTAAGGATACGTGACTTGGCCTGATACAATTAAAGAATGAAGGGGCTATTTATACTCTTCAAAAGCGGCGGTTCAAAACACGAGATGGGAAAGCATTAATTGGGATTTGTAGAAATTACAGGATTTGTCGCCAGCTAGGACACGAAAAGACCTTTTTGATAGTGGCCACGTGCGTCATCATGCTGCCGTCATCCATCAACAAGACGTTTTTATGTTATCTGATTTGACGCTTCGAACTTCGTGTCGTTCACTATAAGTATGTCTCCACTTAACCTAATCTTAAAAGCGGCGGCTCATATCGTTTCTTGTCGTTACTATCCAAAAAACGAGGGGACTATCTGTATAGGGCCGGATACGATAGAGTGCATGGGGAGCATCGGTCTTGGGTTTCGAAGATCTGCGTCGATTGAGGTCGCCCTCCGGTAAGCCAAGACTGGGACATCGAGAAGGGAAGTCTGGGGTCGGACGTCATCAGAACGAAGTTCGAAATCGAAGCTTTCGAGATGAGATTATCGAAACCGGTCCGAGTAAAATATCTTATGGTAAAAATATCAAATTTGCATAATGGAAGGACCGGGAATCTCGTGACATGTAAACATCTCGGAGAAAATCACGGTCCAAATCAGCAAAGACGTTGAACCTAGTGATTTTAGGGATTTTTTACCTTGTAAATAAGTCTTTTACCTTGTATGGAATTCTTTTCTCCTGCTATATAAAGAGTTCAGCCCTACTGTAAAAGACACACAAGATACGATCAATATAAAAAGTTTAGCATATTTTAACTGTTTTCTCCATCAAATACTAATTTCATTCTTGTTCATTCCATCACAGCCGAATTATTCAACTTTGGTGGTTTGCTTACTCTCTTACTTATTGAATTTAGCCTTTATTTATCGTTCATTCTTTAATTGTATCAGGCCAAGTCACGTATCCTTAAAACCACATATAAATTTAATTGTTACCCGTAATTAAGGTTAAACATCAGAAAAGGCCTAGACCGTCTTCAGCTACTGAGATCTGGAGTTTCCTTGGTTTTGCCGGGTATTATCATCATTTCACAACGGATTTCTCATCTATAGCTTCACCTATGACTAGATTGACCCAGATGGGTGCTCCTTTCAGATGGTCCGAGTAGCGTGAGACGAGATTTCAAAAGCTCAAGACTGCTTTGACTACAGCCCAGTGTTGGTGTTGCTTATGGGTTCGGGGTCTTATAGTGTGTATTGTGATGCGTCGCATGTTATTCCTGGTGCGGTGTTGATGCAAGACGGTAGGGTGATTGCCTACGCGTCTCGACAACTAAAGGCCCATGAGAAGGATTATCTAGTCCACGACTTGGAGTTGGCAGCCATTATTCATGCATTGAAGATCTGGCAGTATTTGTACGGTGTTCCTTGTGAGATCTTTATTGACCACCGGAATTTACAACATCTGTTCAAACAGAAAGATCTTAGCTTACAGCAGCGAAGGTGCTTATAGTTACTTAAGGACTATGATATCACCAATCTATATCACCCGGAAACGCCAATATGGTGACTGATGCCTTGAGTCGAATGGCGGAGAGTTTGGGTAGTTTAGCATATCTACCAGCAACTGAGAGGCTATTAGCGTTGGATGTTCAGGCCTTGACCAACAAATTTGTCAGATTGGATGTTTCAAATCCAAGTCGAGTTCTTGCCTGCGTGGTTTCTCGGTCTTCTCTATATGATCGTATCAGAGAGTGTCAGTATGATGACCCCCATTTTCTTGTCCTTAAAGACACGATTCAGCATGGCGATGCCAAGGAGGTTACCATTGGGGATGACCGTGTGTTGCGGATGCATGGCCGGTTGTGCGTGCCCAATGTGGATGGTTCGCGTGAGTTGATTCTTCAAGAGGCCCATAGTTCGCAGTACTCCATTCATCAATGTGCTTCTAAGATGTATCAGGACATGAGGCAACACTATTGGTGGAGGAGAATGAAGAAAGACATAGTGGAGTATGTACTTTGTGCCTAAATTGTCAACATGTGAAGTATGAGCACCAGTAGCCAGGTGATATTCTTCAGCAGTTTGAGATTATCGAGTGGAAATGGGAGCATATCACCATGGATTTCGTTGTTGGGCTCCCACTAACTCAGAAGAAATTTGACGTGATTGATAGTGGACAGGTTGACCAAGTCGGCACATTTCATTCTGGTAGTGACTACCAATTCTTCAGAGCAGCTGGCTCAGGTTTATATCTGCGAGATTGTTCGAATTTATGTCATATCGGTATCCATCATCTCTAACTAGGGTACACAGTTTACATCGCATTTTTGGAGAGCTGTACAGCGTGTTCTAGGCACACAGGTTGAGTTGAGTACAACATTTCACCCTTAGACGGATGGACAGTCCAAGCGCACTATTCATATATTGGAGGATATGCTTCGCACCTATGTTATGGATTCCGGGGGTGCTTGGGATCAGTTCTTTCTACTTGCGGAGTTTGCCTACAACAACATCTACCAGTCGGGTATTCAAATGGCTTCCTATGAGGCCCTATATGGGAGGCAGTGTCGTTCTCCAGTTGGGTGGTTTGAGCCAGGAGAGGCTAAGTTATTAGGTACGGATTTGGTTCGAGATGCTTTAGAGAAAGTCAAGATGATGCAGGATCAGCTTCATGCTGTCCAATTGAGACAAAAGAGTTATGCGCATCGGAATGTTCGTGATGTTGCATCATGGTTGGAGACCGAGTCTTGCTTCGGGTTTCACCCATGAAGAGTGTGATCAGGTTCGGGAAGAAGGGCAAGTTGAGCCCTAGGTATATCGGACCTTATGAGATCCTTGAGAGGATTGGGGAGGTGGCCTACAAGCTTGCTTTGCTACCTAGTTTATTTTGCGGTTCATCCGGTGTTCCATGTCTCTATGCTCTGAAAGTATTACGGTTATCCGTCTCATGTTTTAGACTTCATCACAATCCAATTGGACGAGGATTTGACTTATATTGAGGAGCTTGTGGCTATCTTGGACTGACAGGTCCGGAAGTTGACATCAAAGAGTATTGCTTCAGTAAAGGTTCAATGGAAGACCGAGCACGACATGCGAAGTCATTATCCATGTCTATTCACCATTTCAGGTATGTCCTTATATATGTTCGAGGACGAACATTTGTTTTGAGATGGGTAGAATATAACGACCCGATCGGTCATTTTGTATAATTTTTCCCCGTTACCCCATTCACTGCCTTACACATGTCTGTTCATTATTTTGTGACTCGCAGGGTTGGTTAGTTTTGTTCCGGAAGCTTTTGGGTTGATTTTGGACCTTTGATTCTTGATGTAGAAGTTTAAATTAGAAAACATTGACCAAATTTTGACTTTTCTGAAAACAACCCCCAAACTGTGTTTTTATGGCTCCGATAGCTTTGTATCGTGATATAGCACTTAGAAATATGCCCGTAATTGATTTTAAAAGTCCGTAGATTGATTTGTGTTGATTTGCCAAAATTTGACAATTTAAAGTTGAAAGGTTTGACCGTTGGTTGAATTTTATATATCGAGCTCGGAATTTGAATTTGGGGCTTGGAATAGGTTCGTTATGGCATTTAGAACTTGTATGCAAAATTTGGTGCCGTTTGGAGTTGATTTGATAGGATTCGGGTTTAGTTGTAACTTTAGAAATTATTGAACATTCCTTTGAAATTCATGCATTTAAGTGTTTGATTCGTAGTTTTAGATGTCATTCTTATGTTTTGATTGTGCGAGTGAGTTCGTATGAGTTTTTTAGACTTTTGTGGATATTTGGTTTGGAGTCCCGAGGGCTCAGTTAAGTTTCAGACATGTTTCGGAAAGGTTTTGGTCTGATATTGGACATCACTCGCAATTGCGAAGGCGATTGTAGGGGGCTCTGATGTTGCAATTGTGATTCCCCCTCCGCAATTGCGAAGACTGCTAGATTTCACCTTAGTTCGCATTTGCGAACAACTATTCACTTTTGCGATGCCCATCCGTTCGCAATGAAGCTTCTATCGCAATTGCGATGAATGCTAAGGCTCTCAGTGTTCACAAATGCAAGACCTGGTCCGCAATTGTGAGGGTTCGCATTGGTTCGCAAATGCGAACCTTTTGTCAGAAATGCAACATCTGCAGTTGGTTTAAGGGCCGTGAGACGGAATTTTTAAACTCATTCTCTCATTTTTGAACCCTAGACTCGGTAGGAGGAAATTTGGAGAGGAAACTTTCACCTACAAACCTTGGGTAAGGGATTCTAGTCTATTTCTAATCATATTCGGTCATCATATCTTGGATTTTAACATGAAAATCATGTGAATCAAAGTGAAAAATTGTGAAACCTTGTCAAGTTTTCAAAAAATAAGAAATTGAGTTTTGAGATTTGATTTGGACTTGGATTTTGAAACTAATCACATATATGAACTCGTGGGTAGAGTGAATCTACCATTGGACCCGGGTTTTGACCGGGGGAGCCTTTTGTTGACTTTTGTTGACTTTTCTCTAAAGGTGTAAAGAACTTAGCTTTATCTATTGCAATTGAATTCCCTGATATTTTTTGATGATATTAAGTCAATTTTGGTTAGATTTGAACCCGTGGAGACGGATTTTAAGGGAAAAGCTATTTTTCGAGTGTTGATTTTGCCTAGTTGAGGTAAGTGTCTTGCCTAACATTCTATCGGGGAACTACCCCTTAAGATTGGCATTGTTTGATTCCATTGTGCTTAGTGAAATCCGTGTACCAAGGTGACGAGTGGGTACACGGGTTGTACGTGGTATTTGACCGGTTTTGGGCTACTTAGACTATTTCCATGCTTTCACCGAAATCCCATATCATGTTCTAAATTTTCTTAGTCAATCTATTCTTACTTGTATTACTCGATCCTTTTATGCCTTGAATGATTTCTTTAAAACTTGTTCTACCTCCTAATTGATAATTTGCTCTCATCCATTAGTTGAATGTTGCCTCTTTTATTGTTACATGCTATCTCTTCATTGTTGATTATCATTATTTGAAGTCATTATACATGTTATCTTTTTCATTGTTAATTAACATTAATTGAAGTTATTATTCATGTCACCTCTTTCATTGTTGATTACTATTATTTGAAGTTATTTTTCACGTTTCCTTTGTCACTATTGATTTTCATTATTTGAAGTTATTGCTACACGTTATCTCTTCCATTGTGAGTTATTCTTATTTAATATCGTGGTTACACACTATCTCTCTTTGTTGAGCTATTGGTGTTGAAGTTGTGAAAGTCATTATCACGTTGAGGTGAAATTATTATTGTTGAAACATCTTCCCTTGAACATGTTACATTCATTGTTGTTGTTGATATTCTTGTACCCTTTGTGGTTGAATCATGGGCTATTGTTGTTGATATTCTTGTTCCCCTTGTGGTTGAGTCGTGGGCAATTGTTGTAGAAACATTGATATTTTGGATTGTTGGCAAATTGTGATATATGAGCACTTGTGGTATGAGTTGTTATTGTGATGTGATATTGACGCGCATGCGACGGTATCATGCTTGGGTTTGATGTGCATGTGGCGGTATAAGGTGGGACTTATGTGCATGTTGCTTGTAGGGGATCTACGTGAAACCACACGACGTCATACAGTGGGATAAAGTGCCTGTAGCTATTCAAAAAAATTATTTTCAAAACCTATTTCAAATGTAAGGCTCACGCGGCGGTATAAGGAAATATTGTGATTGATATTGTGTGTTGTGAATAAGAGGCAGTACCTTGATTGTGATTCTTGATTTATACGAGGCGGTACCTCGATTGTGATTTTTCATTTATACGAGGCGGTACCTCGATGGTAATTCTTATTGTACACGAGTCTGTACCTCGTCAGGTTTTTTGTTGTTTATCTCATGTTGCAAAGAGCTTTTTGGCGAAATTTTTTTTTTTTTTGTTCTTCTTGTTCTACCAGTTGTTGTCCCTATATGATCATTGTAGTTCTCTTTAGTTGCTTCACTTATGTATTCCCATTTTTATTTTCCGGTATTAGTTCATGTTATAATATTGGTTCGTATCAATTATTTTCTTCGCTTTTCATTATTTATCCTTATTACATTTTCATACTGCTTCTTTATATCCCAGTAGGTGTCTTGACCTGGCCTCGTCACTACTCTACCGAGGTTAGTCTTGATACTTATTAGGTATCGTTGTGGTGCACTCATACTATGCTTTTGCATATTTTTGTGCAGATCCACATACGTCTGCTCGTGTCGGTCGTTAGAGATCATTTGTAGCAGCCTTACGGACACTTCAAGGTATTCCTGCTCAGTGGCTGTAGGCCTCCGAGTCACGGTCCCTATTTTCCTTCCTATTTTATTTCTTTCAGACAGTGATGTATTAGATATTTTGGTTTTATTCTATAGAACTTGTTACTCAGTTCCACTGATTTTGGAAAGTGTATTAATTAGATTCTGTTTTGTTTTGGAAGGTTATATCAGTTATTCAGCTTTGTTTTAGTATTTGATAATCGATTCCGCCAAGTTAATATTATCTGTTGGGCTTACCTAGTCATAGAGATTAGGTGTCATCACGACATCCTACAGAGAAAAATTGGGATCGTGACACTATCAACCACAGTTATTGGTGCAGTGTGCTTTCGTTGTGCTATATATAAAGTGCTAAAAGATAGTATGAATTGTTGGTTGACTTGAGGACGAGCAACGTCTAAGTGTAGGGTAGTGATGTTTGGCTATAAAGTTATATTTTTAGTGCATTTCTTATCTTAAAAGCGCCAGAACAGGCGACGCCTGGCTTCTAGCGAAGAAGACCGGGCAACCAGCGTCGCGACGCAAGGTCCTGAGCTCGCCCCAGTCCAGGCCTCGCGAGCTTTGGGGCCCGGACCCTTTTCCAGTCCGCACATTGAATGTTTCCTACTCGATTTTGGACTTGGAGACTCCAACCCTAGCCTATAAGTACCCCCTAAACATGATTTTTGAGGGGTTGGTCAATTTATCGAGGTGACAAAGGCTTAGAAACACAAATAGAGCATGTATTTCATGGATTCTTCCATCCTTTATCTAGTATCATAGATTATATGTTAAAAATAATACTTTGATTGTTGTTATGAACATGAGTGGCTAAGAACCCTATTATTCTAGGGTTATGAGTTGTTATTGACTATTTATATTTTACGATTAATTATATTGCTTGAATTATCATATTAATTTATTTATTCAATCTTACACTTAATTATTTTACCGCGTAGCTAACAGTAGAATACTATCCATGAATTTATAGTTGAACTCGAAATTGAAAACTATAGATAGGGTATAAGATTGAATAAAGTAAGCTCTTGAATCCGAGCATCAGAGAATAGATTCACGATTAAGATAGACATATTCTAGTTGCCTTACTTGGTAATTTTTGCAGGAAATATACATGTATTCTTGTTAATTCTGATTCTATAGATGTATAGTATTAGGTTGGTTGAATAGGTGAGCGAAGCGTCAAAAGAAATTCACGGGCATAATAAGCCCTGTCAACCAAGAAATTAGATAAATCAAGTATTTGAATCGACCGGAAGAACGCAATAGGAGAGGCATTAATCCCATAATCCCGGAATATTTTCATCTCGTTGAATTTCTCCAAAGTGTTTGTTTGCTTGTTTCGCATCCTTGATTTCTTGCTTGTCTTAGTCTCGTAGTAATTTTTAGTAGAAAGAATCACAATCATCTTCGTCATAACCGCTTGAGCAATTAACTTATAACATAGTTTAGATTGAACGATAGTTAATCATAGATTTTCGTTGGATAATAACTTCTCATTGCTTTATTAATTTTCGACTGCTTGTACTTGCATGTGCGTTTGGCCCAACAAATAGTTAGTTCTCCATGCTTAGCTGAATCTGAAGCAAGATCTTAAAATTTCTGCTAATGGGGTCTCTAATATAAAAGACTAACTGTGATTAGAAAATTATCTACTGCTTCTTGATTTCTATTTGGCGTACATTTTATCATCATTTTGATGGCCAATTGACTTGAGAAGGTATGTTATGTGAATTAACAACAATTTTTGTACCAACCACCAAAGGATGTGGTGCAACGGATGAGGCTACTATTTCCTTAACCAGAGGTCTTGGGGTCGAGTCCTTGGTATGGAAAAATCATTAGTAGGGAATTCTTCCCTCCGAATGGAGTCCTAAGCAGCACAAATTCGGAGATAGTCGAACTCCAATGCGGATACCGACACCGGGTGAGAAACAAAAAGAAAAACAATTTTTCTAAGAAAAAGGAGTTAAGGATTTTACTTGATTTCTTGTGCCATCCCTGTTGGTAGCTAATTCTAAAAGAGAGTTTCATCTCTGTAGGAGTAAAATTCTACATTTCTGCTATCACTCATGTTGGTAGCTAATTCGTACATCTTTTTTTGAATTTCTTATTTAGAAAATATTATTTTGTACAGTTCTTACGTTTTTATTATTCAAGGTTGGTGTATACTTCTAAAACATCTCATTTTTTAATGAGAATGTCTGAAAATTTCGTAGAAGTAACTCACGGAAAAAAATTGCTACAAGAAAGAGAGAAGAAATATGAAAATATTTTGGAAAGAGATAATGTGCAGCTAGAAGGGTGGAATTGCAAAAAGATATTTGGGAGCGAATAAAAGAAGAAATATTCTAACCATGTTTATGAACTTATTTTGGTCAATTAAATTTTATCCATTAATTTTAAACCATGACATGTATCGCCAATTCAAATAGTAACTTGGAAAAACGGAGAGAAGTTCCATCAGGACTCCCCAGTATTACACAATTTGGGTTGCCGCCTAAGATTTTATTGAATGTGTATGGATAAAGTCCCCATGAAAAGTATAAAAAAATAATCTACTAACAAGGAGTTGGGTACTCCTAATGATGTGATGTCTTTTGGAAAAATCGTGCGGCTTAGTCTGAAGCGAACAACATCACACCATGTTGCGAGTATCTTCAGGTCGTTTTAGCCCAACAACTGGTATCAAAGCAAATTATTTGGCGGGACTATAGAAATGATCATCATGTAGCGTGGGGGCCCACTTTGGTTCTTTTCCCATCTATGGGATTTACGACCTTTACCCGTAGCTTTGAGATGCATACACAACCTTTGGGCTTTGGTGAGTGTAAATACTTAAGATTATACGAGTGGCACACAGTTAATCTTCACATTAGCGCATGAATAGTGAATTTTAGAACAGCGGCTTCAAGTACTAATAACTGAATTCTAAATTCAATTTATAAATATTTAATAATTTCTTTAAACATAGATACACCATTTCAGAAAAAGCAATTGGGTTCGTCCGTACCCCGTACTCAAAAATTGGCCAATTCATAAATTATTATTAATATTAGCCGATTAGCTATTTGTAGCCAAAAAATGTCAAATTTTTATTTTCTTTTGAGTGAGTGTTATTAGAATTGATTGGGTACATCTTAAGGAGCTTGAATCTCAGTTTTGGCACGATTTGATGGAGTTTTGAGGTGGTTTGAATTGAAAATTCGAAGTAGAAGATGAACATGAAAAAAATGATATGTGTATCATTTGTGTGTCACATATGTATTCTATTTGTATCAAATGTATATCACATATATATCCATGTATACCTGTATGTGAGATACATGCGTGATACATGTTTGATACATGTGTCGCAGAAGAATTTTTTCAACTCGATTTTGAACTACGAAGTTTGATAACAAATCATTCTAAATCACCTCCAATCTTCCTAAAAATTTGTATATTGACTCATCTATATGTTTTCAATGATGTTCAACCATACCCATTGAAAATATTCTTTTTTGCCTAAATTTTTGGAATCTCGTATATATATATATATATATATATATATATATATATATAAAATGTATTTCATCACTTTATTTGTTAACTCATTCATGAAATTTTCTTTTCGTCTTGCATCTAATGTTGCTGATCGCACTTGCAAATATGGAAGGAGATCTTTGTGTATGATTCTTGGAGATAACGAACCTTATTTATTTGGATTTTTAATTTTTATAGGTACTTGACTAGTTTTGGTAAGTCTATGATTAATGACAAGAGGTTGGTAAGTTGAAACTTATCTGGGACATTTCTGTAAGATTTCCTATTCTTAATGGTATGGGGTCTTTTGGGGAAAACCGTGCGTGCGAATTAGACCCAAAAAGCATAACATCACATCATAGTAATAGTATCTTTGGGTCATTTTAGCCCAACCGATTTGTCCTCCTCTTATTCTTCTTTTTTTTCTTTTTTCTTTTTGGGTCAAACCCGACGGTTTCTCTTTTATTTTACGAAGAATTTGTAAACTCAATTTTTAGAACTTTTCAATCGAATGCTACCTGATTAATTAATCCCACAAAAGGCATTTCCTTGTCAAAAACTAGATGTTAATCTTTATTGGTTTCTTAGTAATCAACGATACAGCGTCATTAATAACTCATCATGGTTATACCTAAAAAGAGCCATTTTATGATGATCAGTTGGTCGCAGCATCGATCATCAATGGTTGGCACTAGTAGAAAACAGGTCAAAAGCGACCGAAAAAAGCGACCAACGTTGGTCTCAATTTGTCCAAAAGCGACCGAACCGGCCTGGTCAGTATTCAGGTGGTCACAAACAAATTGCGACCGACTTTGGTCTCTATTACAAAAGGACCACACATTCCGGAAAAATATGTATAGACCGACTTTGGTCGCAAATTAACGACCAACGTTGGTCGCTACATTTTTTTTTAGTTAATATAATATGGGATATTGCGACCAACGTTGGTCGCTAAAATAATTAATTTTTTTTTAAATTTTAAATTTGCGACCAACGTTGGTCGCTAATCTGCAGAACAGAAAATTTAATTTAAGATTTACGACCAACGTTGGTCGCTATACTCCCAGATTTTAAAAATCTGGGTAATATAGCGACCAACGTTGGTCGCTAATCAGAAAATTAAATTTTTTTTGAAGGTTAGCGACCAAGTAGCGACCAACCTTGGTCGCTAATTTGCAGATTTATTTATTTTTCAGTAAATAGCGACTAACTTGAGACCAACGTTGGTCGCTTTTTTGGTTCATTTTTTCTAGAAATAGCCTGTTTTGGCAGCTACACCACCTGCCAGCTTACCAAAATCCTAAATAGGCATTTTATGCCATAAACAACAAGAACAACGACAACAACAACAAACAACAACAACGACAACAACAACAACAAACAACAACAACAACAACAACAACAACAACAATAAACAACAACGACGACAACAACAACAACAATAAATAACAATAGCATTAAACAACAACAACAACAACATTAAAGAATAACAAATTATAAAGTTCAATAGAAATTATACATTAGTTAAATGTCATTACAATTCAACGTTTACTAATGTCTACATCATAAGTGTCATCGTCCGATGAAGTGTCATCACTAAGATGTTGTGGATAAGGGTGTTGTTGTGTAGGACCGGAGGGATGATAACGGGGATGACGGGAGGAAGTAGCAGGGGAGGGCGAGCCTCTGGCGATGATTCACGAGACCGGGGAATCGGAAAAGCGCCAGAAGCCAAGAGAGATTTGAGCTGCTCTTGTATGGCAACATACTGAGCATCTCTAACCCTCTCTCTTTCTTCTCTAACCCTCTCTCTTTCCTTGGAGGCTTCTAGCTCGGCTGTGAGCTTTGCCAAATTCTCCCGCATAGAGGAGAGGCACTCCCCATCAAGTTGCTCCGCTTGCGAGGAAGTGCCTATTCCTTGCATTCCACACTTATAGCGGTGGAATTTCTTAGCGGGAAGCCCGTATTACCTTCCCCCCTTTTGGACCGCCAGTAGCCTGCGTCCATAGTCTTTCATCATCCTCGTCCAACGGTTGGATTGGGTCGCCCGATGAAGATGGTGGCTGGCTGCGTA
>MCJB01028746.1:3947-22843 GCA_002018475.1 Nicotiana obtusifolia
CCCCCCCCCCCCCCGAATAAAAATCAGCATTGTCCCTAATGCTTAACAACATAAGAGTAAAAGAAGAGTGTGAGTGAAGCAAACTTCCTATGGCTCTGTGGCCATCTCTATGTCCCTAGCAGTGGCACTGACCTCAACCTCATCCAATTGGATCTCATTGTCCTCAAGTCCGGGAGTGGCTGCATTGGTGAACATCTAACGGACTGCCTTGGCAGTGTCAGCAGCAATGTCTGGCTTCTCAGACTTGCCAGTTGGTGCTATAGGTGTTGTAGGATCTTGGCCTGGGTGGTGCTGGTCCATCAACATATCCAATGGAATGTCTGACCTGTTGCCGGAGCTTATCCACTGACTTCCTTGAGGCCTGTGACTTTCCCATCTTCTACACTTCCTTGGAACCATGCTGTACCAAAGTGGCCATAATAGTGTTTTGATATTCCAGGAGCTTATTCAAAGTTTCTTCAATTGTGGGGGGAATTTATGGTGCCGGAATGGATGAATGTGCTGCAACATGGCTGGATATGTCAGACAGCTTTGCAGTAGCTGTCTGCATCCAGTTGTTAAGGCTCGCCAGTGTCTGAGGGACTCACAGCGCAGAAAGTGGACCAGAAGGCATAAGCACCGGCTTCAAAGCCGAGGTGGAAGGCACTGAAGCTGAAGGTGGAGGCATGGCAGCTGCACTGGTAGAAGGTTCGGCTGAAATGGATGGCATATCAGCTGTCTCTGTACCCATCACCGATGGCTCATTAGACTGGCCTACGGTGGTAGTCTGCTGACCCTTTCTCTTTGGGTTGTGTGCATCCATCAGAGAATAAGAGAAAGTCTTCTTCGCCCGAACCTTCGTGTCATAATCTCTAGGCTCTACCCGTGCATCTGTAAGGTACTCAGTGATGGTGTTGGGATACGGGTAGGAGGTATCATATTGTTTGGCGACCACTGACATGTTGGCCGACATCATGGCACCCACATTGATCGGGTACCTGACCATAATAGAGGCAACTAGAATTGCCCATGGAATAGGCAGGTTTGTCTCGCTCTGGCACGGGTCTAGTCCGCTGCATATGAAGGTCTGCCATCCCTTCGCCTCGAAATTTAGGGTGTTCTGCTAAATAGGAACCTTTATAGTGATCCATGGTGGTGGTGGCCCCGGGGCTGCAAGAAACTCAGCTAGCCATGGGCGAGTTGCATCACCCAACACCAGCTTCTCCAAGTACTGTGCCGGCTCCACATCCTCAAACCCCTAAATAGGAGTTCAGTGTGTGTTGGTCAAACCTCACCTTCAGATTCCTCAGTTTCGTCACTTTGGTCCCTTTCTTTATGTGTGCCACATAGCGTAGAACTCCCGGACCAAATACTCCTTGGCGTTCACAATAGTCTGGGTGAACCACATCCACCAGTTCCTCTCGCGGAACTGTCTCAACACTATTGGATTGTACTTGTCGAGATCTTTGAGTTGAAACTGTCCCTCAAGAGGGAGCGATCTCACCAGCCACCAGCCACGGAAGCTGGTGAAGGCAGCTAGATTGACGAAATGGTCCTCCTAGACCTCTTTCTTCTTCGACCTCTCAAGGCCAGCAACTTTCGTATCACCCCCTTGGCCATCATCAGGAACATCGTCAATAATAGCCGTCGGTGCCTGGGGGACATGTGTAGAAGAGAGCTCCGAAGCCTGACTGGCACTCTCCGAACCCTCGGAGGTGCTATGTGAGGAGGAAGGCTCGTCACGGAGTTGAAACCTTCCACATGACTGTGATTGGACAGCAGGCAGCTTTTGAATTGAGTCGCCCTCTGATGCTTCCCGAGAAGGGGCATATGAACTAGATTCGGAGGGCTCTGGATGCCTTCCTCGGCCTGTTGTAGCTTCTTGGTGATTATCTTTTGGAGGGCAAGGGGTAAAGTGCTTTTGTCTCGACCTCTGGAAGGTTCACCCCCTCCCCTTTGAAGTATCACCGCGGCCTCGAGATCTAACCATTTTCTGTAACAAGTAACAACAGCAGTCAGTGTTAGGATCGATTCACTCAAACACTCTAAACTGATGAAGAAGATGAAGAAATCTTGAAGAGAGAAAAGTTAAGGTAGAGAGAGAAAAAAAAATGTGAGAGACTTATTTCGTGGTAACACCCCGTTAGGATAAACTTTCACGGTGGCGGAATTTATATATATTAATAAATAAGGGTATTTACAATCAAAGGAGAATAAACAGTATAGCCTATATATAGATCCCAAATAGTCTCAAACCTATAAGAGAAAGGTCTCCCAATTTGACCAGGATTATAGGTTTTCCTTTCCCAAATCTATGAGGACAATGAGTTTTCCTAAACCTATGGGGATTATGGGTTTCCTAAAAATATAAGGAAATAATTCAATTCCATCACATATTAATCAGGCTCCACACTTAACAATTCTCCCACTTGGAGACTGATTCAGTCGTCCAAAAATTATCCCAACATCATCAATATCTTCACCACACCGCACCATCTGTAGAAACAAACTACAGAAGACCCACTGAGGTTTTGCACAATCTCAGTTTCTCAACATCAACACATTTCGTCAACATGTCTTCTGGATTCTTTGCACCCTCTATCTTCTCCAAACACATATCACCATCCACCACTGCCCTGCGAGTGAAATGGTACCGTCTTCTTATGTGCTTTGTCTTCGAATGATAGACTGGGTTCTTCACTAACTGTATGGCACTCTGGCTATCTGAATAAAGAATCTTCTCGCTCTGCTTCTTTTCCAACACTTCCAGAAAATCTGCCAGCCATATCATCTCCTTTCCAACTTCAGCTATTGCCACATACTTAGCCTCTGTTGATGAAAGAGCAACACACTTCTGAAGCCTGGACATCCAACTCACTGCTGTACCACCTATGGTATAAATGTATCCGAATGTGCTCATGCTCGAGTCCATATCACCACCAAGATCAGCATCCACAAAACCCTGCAGATTCACTTTGCCTTTGCCAAAACTAAGTGAAATACTGAATGTACCTCTCAAATATCTCAGAAGCCACTTAACAGCTTCCCGATGCTCTTTCCCCGGATTCGCCATGTACCTGCTAACAACTCCCACTGCATGTGCTATGTCAGGTCTAGTGCAAACCATAGCATACATCAAACTCCCAACTGCTGAAGCATATGGAATAATTGCCATCTGCTCACGTTCTTCAACTGTCTTGGATGACTGCCCCTTTGACAATTTTATATGTTTTGCCAAAGGAGTAGTCCTGGGTTTAGCATCACTCATCCGAATCTATCCAACACCTTCTCAATGTATTGCTCCTGGGATAGATTTAAAGTGCCAGCAGATCTATCCCGAGAAATCCTCATCACCAGAATCTGCTTCGATGCACCCAAATCTTTCATCTCAAACGCTGAAGACAGACTTGCCTTCAGATTGTTTATCTCCCTCATACTGGATCCTGCAATGAATATATCATCCAGATACAAGAGTAGAAACACATAAGAATCAGTGTATTTCTTGAAGTAACAACGCTGATCCTTTTCAGCCCTGCAAAAGCCACTCTTGGTCATGAAGGAGTCAAACTTTTTGTACCACTACCTCGGTGCTTGCTTCAACCCATACAAGCTCCTGTTGAGCTTGCACACCGTGTGTTCCTTGCTCGGAACTACAAATCCTTCTGGTTGTCGCATATAGATCTCCTCGTCCAGATCTCCATGTAAAAACGCTGTTTTTACATCCATAATACTCAACAGAATTCGGATAGTAGTTAACTTCACAACAGGAGAAAATATTTCAGTATAATCAATACCTTTCCTTTGTGAATATCCTTTAACTACTAACCGAGCCTTGAACCTTCTTTTACCGTCTGGTTCTGCCTTGATTCTGAACACCCACTTGTTCAACAAGGCTTTCTACTCTACAGGTAACTCAGTCAACACCCAAGTGTTGTTCTTCTCAAGGGAGCTCAACTCATCATTCATGGCTTGCTCCCACTTGATTGAATCATCCACCTGTAGGGCCTTATCGAAAGACTCTGGTTCCCCTTCATCAGTCAGCAACAGATAATGTAATGAAGGTGAATACCTATCTGGTGCTCTGATGGTCCTTGATGATCTCCTCAACAGCTGCTCAGGTGTCACTTGTTCCACCATAGGTTCTTCAGCAACAACGTCTGGAGTTGGTTGAGTTTCTTCCGCAACATCTCTGGGTGTACTCTTTTGCAACTCAATCTCAACTCCCACTTGCTTCGTAATCTCTGAAACCTTCTGCTCTCTGTCCTTGTATAGGACAAACTCGTCAAATGTCACATCACAATGTCTCAGGATCTTTCTGTTCTTGTCATCCCAAAACCTTTAACCAAACAAGTCAGAACCGTAGCCTATGAAGTAACACTTCACGGCCTTAGCATCAAGCTTGTCTCTTTTCTATGGATTAACATGAACATAAGCCGTGCAACCAAAAGTTCTCAAGTGTGAGTACTTGAGCTCTTTTTTCGTCTACACCTCCTCTGGGATCTTGAACCCCAGGGGAACTAATGGTCCCCTGTTGATCAAGTATGTAGCTGTGCTCATAGCATCTGCCCAAAACATCTTAGGCAGCCCACAATGTATCCTCATGCTCCTTGCACGCTCATTCAATGTTCTGTTCATCCTCTCAGCAACTCCATTCTGCCTAGGCTTACCGGGAACTGTCCTCATCAATCTGATTCCCTCAGCTGCACAGAATGCTTTGAACTCTGATTTGTCAGACTCTCCTCCATTGTCAGACCTCAGGCATTTGATCTTCAAACCAGTCTGATTCTCAACTTCAGCTTTCCACCTCTTGAAAGTCACAAACACATCTGACTTATGCTTCAAGAAATAGACCCATACCTTCCTGCTGAAATCATCAATGAAGGTGACATAGAACCTGGATCCTCCAAGTGATGAAACTGGATATGGTCCCCAAACATCTATATGTACCATTTCCAACCGCACTTTCTTCGGCTCTCTAGCAGTCTTTGTGAAGCTAACTCGTTTATGTTTTCCCATAACACAGCTTTCACAAAAACCCATGTCAACAAACTTCAGGCCCTCTAATGCTCCTTTTGCAACCAGCATCTTCATTCCCTTGGTACTCATGTGTCCAAGTCTGTTGTGCCACAAACATGAACCGGAAGCACCCTCAGCGACAGCAACCATGTTAATACACCCTGCAGTGGTGTACAAAGTTTCAGATTTGGTGCCACGAGCTACAATTATAGCACCCTTCACAATCTTCCACGAACCTTTCCCAAACTCTGCTGTATAGCCTGTGCTATCCAACTGACCAACAGAGATCAAATTCTTCTGAGAGCAGGAATATATCTGACATCCTCTAATGTCCACTGGTTTCCCGATGGGGTCTTTATGCAGACATCCCCCTTTCCTTCAATCTCCAAGGCTTTGTTGTCAGCAAGATACACCTTCCCAAAATTTTCAGATTTGAAATTTCGGAACAATTCCTTGCTTGGAGACGAATGAAAGGATGCACCAGAATCCAAAATCCACGATTCAACCGGGCTTTCCACACTAAGGATTAGAGCATCCCCAATGTCTTCTGCGGAATTTACAGAATCACTATCATCTCCAGATTTATGATTCTGCTTCTTCTTTGATTTCGTACTGTTTGTCCGATAGTGCCCTTTATCTCCACAGTTCCAACAAATCATGTTGGGTCTGTTCGGAGATTTTCCTCGATTCTTTGATTTTGATCGGCCATGTTGATTTTGGCCTTTCGACTTGCTTCTCCCTCTTCGGTCAATGCTGAGAGCACTGGCCGATGAATCTCCCACTTCTTGTTTGCGAATGCTTTGGTTGAGAACAACATCACGGATTTCATCAAATTTCAACTTCTCGGATCCACGGGAACTGCTAATCGCAGCAATAACAGTATCCCAAGACTCGGGCAGAGATGACATCAAAATCAATGCCTTAATTTCATCTTCGAAATTAATTTCCACAGAACTCAGTTGACTCACAATCATATTGAACTCATTTATATGATCGACAACACATCCATTCTCAGATATCTGTAAATTGAACAATCTACGCATCAAATATACCTTGTTCATCACCGATGGCTTTTTGTACATATTTGATAGCGCCTTCATCAGATCGGCCGTAGTCTTCTCCTTAACGATGTTGAACGTCACGTTTTTCGACAAAGTCAACCGGATCAACCCCAACGCTTGGCGATCCTTAAGCTTCCACTGCTCCTCTGTCATGGAAGCCGGCTTTGCCTCAGTCAAGGGTTCGTGAAGATCTTTCTGGTACAGATAGTCTTCGATCTGCATCTTCCAGAAACCGAAATCGGATCCATCAAACTTCTCGATTCCAATCTTCGAATTCTCCATCTTTAGTGATCGTGTTGAATCTCCAAAGCTTTGATACCAGTTGTTAGGATCGATTCACTCAAATACTCTGAATTGATGAAGAAGATGAAGAAATCTTGAAGAGAGAAAAGTTAAGGTAGAGAGAGAAAAAAAAACGTGAAAGACTTATTTCTTGGTAACACCCCGTTAGGGTAAACTTTCACGGCGCCGGGGATTTATATATATTAATAATTAAGGGTATTTACAATCAAAGGAGAATAAACAGTACAGCATATATATAGATCCCAAATAGTCTAAAACCTATAAGAGAAAGGTCTCCCAATTTGACCAGGATTATAGGTTTTTCTTTCCCAAATATATGAGGACAATGAGTTTTCCTAAACCTATTGGGATTATGGGTTTCCTAAAAATACAAGGAAATAATTCAAGTCCATCACATATTAATCAGGCTCCACACCTAACAGTCAGTTGAGTTCAATTGCAAACAGACAGTAAACACACAGTTTAGAACATGCAGGCAGGGTGGGGAAGCGCGGTCCGCACAATTATAAGTGCGGCCGCAGACTTGGGTTGCGCAGATCGCACAATTTGAACTTGCAGCCACAGAAATAGAACTGCAGTCCGTACAATTTTGAGTGCGACCATAGATTTTATGTGCAGTCCGCACAATTATCATTGCGGCCGCATATTGGACATCCCAAAATGTCAACTCTCTGAAGATAGAGAATAGGCTATTTTGCGGCTACACACACTTTTATGCGGCCACGGTGGGATTTCTGCGATCCGCACAATTTCAAGTGCGACCGCAGAATTTACTTGACCAAAGACCCTAAATCTCAACTTCTACGGGACTTGTGCGGCCGCATGTTTCATACCTAAATCGATCAGACTTCCTAGGGTTTTCAATTTTTGCACAAATTCAACATGGTATTAACAAGTAAGCATGCAAATCAATTTACCTAGTCCCCATAAAGCAATTAACAATTGACTCATTACAAATTGAACTCACATGGTAGTAAAATTGAAATCTATTAACAAGTGGCCTAAACTACCTAAAAAAGTGTAAATTAAACTAAAAAAAATATTGAGAAATTCTATGTGTAATTAAAGCATACTAGATATGAAAGAGTGCAACTAAGTGATCACAGATGTGGATAGAGTGTGGCAGATGATTGAATCGATGATTTCAAAGTGTTAGAGTTTAGAATGCTCAGAGAGGAAAAAAATGTAAGTACCCCTAAGGTTACTATTTATACTTAACGATCAGACTTGAGGGACAAGTGAGGAGTGTGGCCGCAGAATTCGCTCTGCGGTCCGCACTCTTTTACCTGGGGGCTCAAATGCCCTTGATGATCTGCAGTCCGCACAATTTGTGGTGCAACCGCAGATTTTGGCTGCGGACCGCAGAATTTGATGTGCGGCCGCAGATTGGCCATTTCTCTGACAGATCATACATCAGAGAGTTTGCATTTTCTATTTTCAAGTTGTGCGGTCCGCACTGAAATTGTGAGGCCACAATTGCCTTCTCCTGTAGCACTCACAATTGTGTGGTCCGTACAATACATGTGCGGTCTGCACTTTTTCTACTCTTAGCCAATTTTTTTGAGCACAGTTCCTGTAAAACACACTCATTCCTTCAACATACTTCAAATCTAGTTAGCACAAAAACAACACCTATCTACAAAAGAAGAAAAGCAAAAGAAAAAAAATCATGGGTTGCCTCCCAAGAAGCGCCTGATTTAACATCGCGGAACAACACAGATTACCATCACTTCAAATGAATAACTGCCACCATGTGGCCATCATCAGCTTGTCCTAAATAATGCTTCACCCGGTAACCATTGACTCGGAAGATCTCATCATTTTTGTTTTTCAAGTCCAATGCACCAAAAGGTGTCACACCCATAATTTCAAAGGGACCATTCCATTTAGATTTCAGCTTTCTGGGAAACATCTTCAATCGTGAGTTGAACAACAACACAAGATCGCCCACCTTGAACTCCCTGTTTCGGATGTAATAGTCATGAAGGTACTTTATCTTCTCTTTGTACAAGGACGAACCTGCATAAGCATGGTACCAAAACTCATCCAATTCATTCAAATGTGCAACCTGCAAGCGGCTGCATCCCAATCAAGATTCAACTTCTTTAAAGCCCACATGGATTTATGTTCAAGTTCCACCAGAAGATGACAAGCTTTGCCGAACACTAAAAAAAGTATGGTGACATCCTGATAGGAGTTTTTAAAGCAGTCTGATAAGCCCATAGTGCATCATCAAGCTTCTTTGACCAATCCGTCCATTTAGCATTCACTATTTTGGACAAGATACTCTTTATCTCCCGGTTGGAGACTTCCACTTGACGTCTAGCTTGTGGATGATAGGGAATCGTAACTTTATGAGTGACCCCATACTTGCTAAGCAAAGTATCAAAAATCATGTTGCAAAAATTCGAACCCCCATCGCTTATGACAGCCCGTGGAGTGTCAAATCTTGTGAAAATATTTTTCTTCAAGAATGCCACCACACATTTCGCTTCATTGTTGGGTATGGCTATGGCCTCAACCCATTTAGATACAAAATCAACCGCGACCAAGATGTAGGTGTTTCCACAAGAACTCATAAAAGGGCCCATAAAGTCAATACCCTACACATCAAAGATATCAATCTCCAAAATGATAGTGAGAGGCATTTCATTCTTCTTCGAGATTCCACCGGCCCGTTGGCACTCATCACATCTCTTCACCATGTCACTTGCATCTTTGTAGAAAGTGGGCCAATAAAAACCACAACTTAGCACTTTAGCTGTCGTTCTTGCTCTACCATAGTGACCACCATAAGACGAAGAATGGCAAGCCTCAAAAATAACATTTTGCTCTTCATCAGTACACATCTTCTAATTACCCCATCCGTGCAAATTCGGAAGAGGTAAGGCTCTTCCCAATAATAATCTTGATAATCCTGTTTGAGCTTCTTCCTTTGATTTTAAGAGAACTCATTCGGGATGATTCCTCACACAAGGAAGTTTGCTAGATCAAAGAACCATGGAACCTCCTTCATTGAAATAGCCAAGACTTGCTCATCGTGAAGGATTCATTGATTTTAAGGCCATCATGCGGCCTCCCCTCCTCCTCCAAACGAGACCAGTGGTCTGCCACTTGATTTTCACTCCATTTTCGATCTTGGATGTTAATATCAAACTCTTGCAACAATAGCACCCATCTCATCAACCTAGCTTTTGAATCTTTCTTTCTCATAAGATAGCGAAGTGCCGCATGATCCGTATGAACAATAACCTTTGCACCCATCAAGTATGGGCGGAACTTCTCAATTGCAAACACAATGGCAAGGAGCTCTTTCTCAGTAATGGTGTAATTTAATTAGACATCATTCATGGTCTTACTAGCATAGTAGACCGAATGAAAAATCTTGTTGATATGTTGCCCCAAAACTGCTCCAACTGCTACATCACTAGCATCGCACATGAGCTCAAAAGGAATACTCCAGTTAGGAGCGGTGATAATGGGAGTTGTCGTCAACTTGAACTTTAGCAATTCAAAATCTCTCATGTAATCATCATTGAAGTGAAACTTAGAATATTTCTCTAAGAGCTTGCACAATAGGTTCACCACTTTAGAAAAATCTTTTATGAAGCGCCGGTAGAACCCCTCGTGACCCAAGAAACTTCTTACACCTTTCACTGAAGTTGGAGGTGGAAGTTTAAAAATCACCTTTATCTTCGCCTTGTCGATCTCTATGCCATTCTTTGAAATTTTCTGGCCAAGGACAATGCCTTCCTCGATCATAAAATGGCATTTCTCCAAATTCAACACCAAGTTTGTTTCTTCACACCTTGCCAATACTCTATCCAAATTTTTCAAGCAATCATCAAAGGAATCCCCAACTACCGATAAATCATCCATGAAGACTTCAAAGTAGTCTTCTACCATATCCGTAAAGATCGTCATCATACGCCGTTGAAAAGTCGCTGGTGCATTGCATAAGCCAAATGGCATCCGTTTGAAAGCAAAAGTGCCATAGGGACAAGTGAAAGTTATTTTCTATAGATCTTCTAGGGCAATAAGAATTTGGTTGTCGCCCGAATATCCATCTAGAAAGCAATAGAAAGCACGACCGGCCAACCTATCAAGCATTTGGTCAATGAAGGGGAGTGGAAAATGGTCTTTCCTTGTTACTTTGTTTAGCTTCCAATAGTCCATACACCTCTCCACTCGGTCACCGTTCTTGCGGGAATCAACTCGTTCTTGTCATTGGCGACCACTGTTATGCGCCCCTTTTTCGGGACACATTGCACTGGAGAAGTCCACGAACTATCGAAAATAGGGTAAACCACCCCAGCATCCAGCCATTTGACAATCTCCTTTTTAACCACGTCTTGCATGGCTTCGTTTCCTTTGATGTTCAATGGAGGGTTTGGCATCTTCCTCCAAGTTAATCTTGTGCATGCAAAATGCGAGGCTTATTCCCCGAATATCCGCCAAAGTCCACCCAATAGCTTTCTTCCTCTTGTGGAGCACTGCCAATGTAGAGTCAACATGCACGTTAGTCAAACAAGAGGAAAGAATAACCGGTAAAGTAGAACAAGGGCCAAGGAATTCATACCTGAGATGTGGAGGCAATGGCTTCAACTCCAAGATAGGAGGTTCTTCAATTGAAGGCTTTGTAGGAGGAGTTTTCCTATTCTCAAGATCCAAGGAAAGTTTCCGGGGTGCATGGTTGTACGACCTCATTCCTTGCAAAGAATTAACACATTCCATGAAGCCATACATCTCGTCATCATCAAAATTGAGCAAGACAGCCTCCAACATATTACCCACATTAATCGTGGCACTTGTATCATCAATAATCACATCGATCACCATGAAAGAACACACTTCATTGCTATTCGGTTGCCTCATAGATTTGCACACGTGGAACACCAACTTTTCATCACCCACCCGAAAAGTGAGTTCTCCGGCTTCCACAAAACAAGAGCCTTCCCCGTAGCAAGGGAAGGTCTTCCAAGAATAATCGGCACCTCATAGTCTACTTCACAATCAAGAATAACAAAAACCGTCGGGAGAATGAACTTATCAACATGAACCAATACATCTTCAATCACCCTCAACGGTTTCTTCATTGTACGATCGGCCATTTGTAATCTCATAGATGTGGGTCTTGGTTGCCCAATTCTCAAGGTCTTGAAAACCGAATAGGGCATCAAATTGATACTTACCCCAAGATCACAAAGAGCTTTGGCAAACTCGGCACTTCCAATGGTGCAAGGGATTGTGAAAGCATCGGGATCTTCCACCTTAGGAGCAATTGAATGCACAATTGCACTCACTTGGTGAGTGACTTTAATAGTTTCAAAATTCATCGACCGCTTCTTTGTCACCAAGTCC
This sequence comes from Nicotiana obtusifolia, assembly GCA_002018475.1. Lineage (NCBI taxonomy): Eukaryota > Viridiplantae > Streptophyta > Magnoliopsida > Solanales > Solanaceae > Nicotiana > Nicotiana obtusifolia. Next base: position 15,668 of record MCJB01028746.1, read on the forward strand.
TTCATAAACTTTGCATAACCGAGCATTTGCTCTAAATCTTCAACTTATGGCACATTTATCGAGAGACTCTTCATCATATCAATGAAATTTTTGAATTGATTCTCGCCATTTTGCTTGGCGAGCCTTTGAGGATATGGAGGAGGTGGCTTAGGCAATGGTGCTTTAGCCTTTTGCACTGCCGGTTCCGGTATGTCAATCACATGCTCCCTAGACGGGTTTACTTCCTCTTGAGTCTCTTCCACCGTATCATCAATATCAATTCGCACTTCATCATTTGCTTGCACTAAATTTTTGGGGATCTCCTCTTCTTCTACCACTTGCTCATCATCCACAAGTTGCCTTTGACTTGAGGTAGGTGCATTCTCACCTCTTCCACTTCTTGTGGTAACGGCCATGGCATTCCCTATATTGTTTCCACTCTTCGGGTTCACCATCGTATCACTTGGTATAGCCCCCTTGGACGAGAATTTAACGCTTGAGATATTTGACCCATTTGCACCTCTAGATTGCGGATCAATGTGTTGTGTGAAGCAAGTTGGGCATCAGAATCAGCATTCTTCTCCATCATTTGCTTGAACATGTTCTCAATGCGACCCATTTCATTGTTGGAAGAACTAGGACCATGGGTAGGATAAGGAGGTGGTTGCTCGATTGTTGATACATCGGGCGTCTTTGAAAACCCGACCCCTGATTTTCCTTGATTGTTATTCCATCCACCTTGATTGTTGCCTCCCCAATTGCCTTGGTTATTATTGTTATGTCAATTCCTTTGGTTATTGCTTCCACTTCAATTGCCTTGATTGTTGTTGTTATTTCAATTGCTTTGATTGTGAGAATTACAATTGTCTTGATTATTTGAAGGTCTCCATTGTTGTTGACTAGGGCCTTGGAAGTTGTTTCTTCGCCCTTGAAAGTTATTCACATATTGGACCTCTTTCTCTTGATCATTATAGGAATCATCTTGATCAGATCCACCATCATCTTGCACAAAATTTTTCACTCTTTGTTGCACTTGTGGACTTCTTGTTCTTCTCTTGTTCACCGTCATATTTACTCCCTCCATTGCATTGATTTGCCTCGAGTTTTGTACTTGTTGAAGTTGAGCCTTTGCCAATTGGTTCATGGTGGTTGTTAACTCGGCTATAGCTTGTCCATGGTCATGTAACTCTTTATGAAGAAGAATCACATTGGGATCACCTTGGGGAACATTGGCTCTACGCCTATAAATAATTACATGGTCATGTAACTCTTTATGAACATCTCATCCAAAATATTACACGCCTCCGCATAAGACGTAGTCATGAAGTTCCCACCGGCAAGTTGATTCACTACACATTGGTTGTTGGTATTGATCCCCCTATAGAAAGTTTGTTGAATCATGTTCTCCATCATATCATTGTTGGGGAACTTTTTCATCATTGTTCTATAACTTTCCCATATCTCGTGTAGTGGTTCATTGGGCTCTTGCTTGAATGCTAGAATTTCATCCCGAAGAAGAGCCATGTACCTGGGAGAGAAGTACTTAGAAATAAATTTCTCCGCTAGTTCATCCTAAGTATGATGGAATTATTTGGCAAATGTTCCAACCAATCTAAACCTTTCCCCCGTAGAAAGTAGGGAAAAAGCCTTAGCCTCAAAGCATCCTCGGAGACATTTGTTTGTTTGCTCCCCTAACACGTATTGACGAACCCCTTCAAGTGTTTATATGCATTTTGACCCGGTGCACGGGTGAAGAACCCTCGTTGCTCGAGTAAAGTGATCATCACGTTGGTTATTTGAAAGTTTTCCTCCCTAATATGGGGAGGGACTATAGCACTTGCTTACCCTTCATTCGGCAACACCCGGTGTGGAGCCGCTCGTGGTGGAGATGGGGGTGGAACGGGAACATTGTCTTAAGGCACTCGGCCTCGTCTATTGGCTTAAAGTTCAAGAGGGACCTCATCCATTTGATCATCCTCAACGTCTATATCCCCCAAAGCTATGTTTCCGAGCTCGTTGTTTGCCATGATTGCACATACAATACTCACACGTTAGTAACAAGGAAGGAAAAGAAGATATCCCAAAAACATACCTAAATATATAGATAACATCGCTTTTAGCTCCCTGGCAACGGCGCCAAAAATTGGTCTCGTCCAATTTCACTCCTCAATTCGAGGTTATGAAAATGGTCGATGCAATAGTAATACCCAACAAGAGTCCGGGTCAAATTCTGCAGGGAGCTATAAGAGTGGGAGTTAGTAGTATATATCGTAGCTTGTGAGTTTGTATATCTAAATTTGCACTTCCACAAATCGGGTTGTTTTAAGTTCTAATTTAAACTACAATTGCAATTTAAGAAATAGAACTAGGAAATTATTTTTGTTGTTTTTTAAATGTTGTAAAAAGCCTAGGGCTATGACCTTCACCTAGGTGTTTGCCTAATGGGATATAAACTTTAAAACTTATTTTATTGGTCGGGGTGTATTATAGCTATCAACACTCAATTAGCCACTCAATACCTCTCTGTCAGAGAGTGATTTTGCCCAATTTGGCTTTCTCAAATCCAAAAGGGTATTGAACCAAACGGTTGATAAAAGCTCAAGTCGGGTTGTAACTATCTCTAGGTTCAACCATTTAATTGGGCTTACAATCTCTTGATTGACCCAATTTCTTGTTAGCAGGTTTTCCTAGACTGAGTCTTTCTTTCTCAAGTAGAGACCAAGTCAAATAGGCATGAATTAATGTTTTCAACCATTAATTCTACAAATAAAACCAAGAACAAGGCTAAATAATAAACACTCAACTACAAGCAAGCAATAAATTAAACACCCACTAAGTTTACACACTAAGGTTGGGTCACAACCCTAGTGAAAATCTAGCTACTCATCCTTGGAATGGAAGAAATAGAAGAAAAAGTGATAATTAAGCTCATATTGCTAATTAAAATGATAAAATCTATGTTCAAATAGCCCAAAATATGAAAAACTACTAAAAAGAGTAAAAGAAAACGGCTACTATAGCAGCTGATGTCAAAAGTTAACCTAAAAATATGAAACTTATCTATTTATATAGGGCTGAAAATTTCGAACGAAAATACCCTTTCGGAGGTTCCGCACAATCCCATGTGCGGTCCGTACTTTTCTTCAACTTGACAGGATTGGAAATCTGCAGTCGCATAATTTTGAATTGCGGCCGCACTGCACTCTTTCTGCGGTCCGCACTTTTACATGTGCGGCGGCACCTCGCTCTTCTAGGGTCCGCACTTTTACATGTGCGACCGCACAACTCTTCTTCTTTGGCCGCACAATAGTTGTGCGGTCCGCATTTTTGCTGGACTTAAGTTACAGATTATCTAAACTTTTCTCTGACCCAGCTTCTACGGCCACACAATTCATATGTGGACCGCACTTTGCACCAGTCTCTGATGGGTTTTCCTTCATAACCTGCGGCCGTAGATGATATTCTGCGGTCTGTACTTCTGAGCTTTAGTGCCTTTTTTTGTCCTTGAGTGGGAACAGGTTTAGGGAGAATACAAGAAATATTGTATGGTAATCTAGTCCTCGGGGGGAACTTCAATTATAAGTTTGTCATGATCAAAATGGGGGAAATTGGTAAGTTATGTGTCTTTTTATATTTTGATGATCTAAGAAACTTTATGATAAGAACCAGATCGGGAACCTGTTACACATCCTCTAAGTGCCAAAGCACAACAAATCTCAAGTTGTGCACAAGTTCCAATAGCTAGATTCAAAGAGACGACAGAGGGAACAGATGGACATCAGTTCCTTTACTAACTGTACCAGTCAACTCCTCACAGCTGTAAATTCGCTGCAACTGTTCCTCTGCACACACGCAATAGTGCAAAACAGTGCAACAGTCACTTTATGGGGAATGCCTTATACTGGATATTTGCTTGCATCATCCAAGTGAGATCACTTGAATATTATTAACATGAAGCAAAGGAAAAAACACATGCTTGCACATCCGAAAAACTGATCAAGTTTTCCTTCAAGTGTGTTGCCATCTAGCAAGTGACTTTCGGGCATCAAGAACAAAGAACAACGGAACGAAGGACCAGTTTCCAGCTCTTTGTTATCAATATGTCCTTAGTTGTGTTGTACTTTTGTTAGAATGAACTACTTGTAATTCCTACTTAGCTTAGCTAGAAGCATTGTGTAGGAAATTATTTTTAAAATCATAAATCTTGTGTTTCTGTCTTGGCTAGAGTTAGTTGAGTTGTCAGCTTTGTAATAGAGTTATTACAAAGAGGCTTGTAATAAAGTTATTACAAGTGAGTGAGGGATTAAGAGTTTAATTCCTAGGTTACAATAGATTGTAATCTAAAAGTTGCTCAGTTAGTGAAGTTGAAATCCTACGAGTGTAGGTCGCGATTTTTAATCCTGTGAGTTGGGAGTTTTCCATGTAAAACTCTGCTGTGTTATTTACTTATCTCTTGTTGTGTGTGTTCTATGAAAACTAATAGAGAACCAAGTTCTCTATACAATTGGGTGTATCCTAAATTTCTATCACTTGATTTTACCTAATATAACTGCTATTTATCTCAAGATCAACAAATCAACTTAACTAGTGTGGCAGGTTGCAGGTCCAAGTGGTGATTATAAAAAAAGAATAAAACTTGAAATCTTTCCGAAGATATTCATTTTCCCGAAGTGACAGATAAAATATATCGATATATAGACATTTTAATATTGTTGTATTTCAGCTGTCCAAAAAGAAAGAAGGCAAACGATTGTAGGAGACAGCATTTTCTAGGGACAAAAGTGGAAAGGCCATGGTGCAATTGATTCATTAATGATATTGCTCACAATTATTATCCCAAACTAGAACGTGTATATATTCCTTTCTTTTCGTTGATTCAATTAACAATCCCATATATATACATTTTCAACTTTTCCGTATGCTCTAGGGAAGTAAGAAGTCAGATATCATAGATATTAATAATCACAAAAAGAATGTAAAAGAAAACAATTCTTTCCATGATGGCTATATATTGCTTTTTTTTATATATATATAATTCCCTCCGTGCAAGAGCTATCCACCTTGCTCTTGGGTGACACGAACTCACAACTTTTTAGTTTGAAGTGAAGAAGCTCCCCACCTTGCTCTTGGAGTGACTCAACTTACAACTTATTGATTGGAAGTAGAAAGTGTTCACCACTAGAGCAACCACTCTTCGCCTATACATTACTTATCTATTAGGTTATAGGCAATTACAGTCGCCTAAATTGGCATACCAAGTCCTACTAAAATAGACATAATGATGGATTATCAACATTACGTCCATTTGCACCATCACCCTTCTTAATCTTGATGAAAGCTTGTACTGGCGGTCATTTTCACTTAATTATTCTATTAGCTTCTTTTGGTAAAGGTATTCAATTATATGAACCTTAATCCTCACTTAATCTCTCCAGTCTCCACTACTTCATATTAATTACTTTATTGTTATACAACTTAATGATTATTAAATTTCACGAGTGCATATTTCTAATGACTCACTTTATTTCCCCGAATTTATTTCATTTATTATATTATGAGAAATTAAGTCGAGTTAAATCTACTCGAAGTAATTGAAGGGATATGAGACACATAGTCTCATTTAAGAAAGTCTAAGCCGCTAAAGTCAACCACGAGATTGACTTTTGAGTTAGAAGGCTCGGATTTGAAATCCGACGACTCGACTAGCTTCGGTATAGTATATATGACTTAGACGAGCGACCGGAAGAATTTTAATAGACCTCGAACAATGTTAAAATTGAATCGAGGGAGTTCGGATCTCCGGTTGATAGGTCGAATTTTGATCCGGAAGTCGGAATGAAATTCCGAAAGTTGCTGTAGGTTCCTTATGTAATTTTGGACTTGCGTGCAAATTTTCAGACCATTCGGACTTTGTTTGGTCGAGTTCGGATTGAAGGATCGAATTGAGAATCCTTAGAGTTCATCGAATTGCTTTTAATGCAAATTCTATAAAACGATGTTCGTTTTATTGTTCCAATGATTGGAACAAGTTTGAATGAGGTTATTGAACATGTGTGCATGTTCGGATGAAGTCCCGAGGGTCTCGGGTGAATTTTGGATCATTAACAGGACTTAGTTTGTCGCTTCATGAAGCGACAAACGTCGCGCCTCTGGTATAATTGAAACTTGAATAAGTAAATGAACTCCAAATTCAGTTTTGTTTAAAGCATTAGATTCGTATCGAAATTTCGGAGCCGTAGCAAAAAGAAACGTCTAAATCGGACTCCGTATGAGAAAGTTAGGCTTATTTTCGTAACAAGGAAGAATCTGCCAAAATGGCAGATTCGCGATCGCGAACTGACCGCGAATCAGTTTCGCGAATCGCGAAATTTGGCCTGGAAGTCGCGAAATTGGGCAGAAACTTGGGTTTCCTTTGTGCTGACTTCGCGATGGATTTGCTGACCGTGAAATAGCTTCGCGAAACGCGAAATCTGACCTGGAGGTCGCGAACACGGACAGAAACTTGGGTTTCCTTTTGCTGATTTCGCGATGGGAAGTGCGAAACGCAAATTGATTTCGCGAAACGCGAAATCCTTCCTTGGCGTCGCGAACCTGGGCAGTGTACTGGGCAGCCTACTGGCTGACTTCGCGATGGATTCGCTGTACGCGAAATGGCTTTGCGAATCGCGAAATGCCACTTTGGGGACGCGAATTTGCTGATTTTCAGCATTTTTTGGCTAACTTTTTAGCCACTATAAATATGAATCTAGGGTTCATTTGGGGACATATCTCAGACGTAAAACACGATACCCACTGAGCAAAAACCCTAGCAAACATAAAGAATCACTCAAATCAACCCTCAAACCTACATGCAATCAAGATTTCGAGATTAATCTTGCAAGGAAAGAGGGTTGAACTAGCTTAGAACGTTTGGAGGCTTTGAGAAGGAGATTGAAGTACGGTTTGGAACAAATAGGGAGGGAAACTTAAGAGAATCATCGGGTAAGTGTTTCATACCCTAAAATCTCTCTTAGATTCATGTTTCCCATACTTAACCCCATTCTAAACCCACGAAATTGTGGAAGGGAAGAACCTAGGGTTCTTCTCTATTTCTAAAATTATGAATTTGGGGGTTAGAGTCAATCCCATGTTGGATTTTGACGAAATTAAGATGTATAGACCCACATTGTAATGGGTAATTACATTTTACAAATATCG
>MCJB01028746.1:28717-44509 GCA_002018475.1 Nicotiana obtusifolia
ATATATATATATATATATTAAATATTTATAAATATTTTCAACTATTATCGTAGTATTAATTCGAAACGTTTGAAAGAACTCATAAATTTCGAATCTCAAAATCCGCCTCTTATGACGAGAGGCAGAAAGATTTTGTTGGCACCAGCTTAGTGAAAATAAGTTGCATAATACGTACAGAACCTTGACAAAAGTCACTATTATATAGATGTTACACAAAAGAGTTATATATTTTACTCGACACGTTAAGCACCAATTTGATACTTTGTGGTGTATCGGTTGGTAGACTTGGTCAAATAATACGATAATTAGCTATGCAACTAACATAACAATTACAACTCTCTTTACTTTGGCATTAGCTTCTTTCTTTACTCTTTTCTCTTCTATAATATGATATTTGCTACTATTGAACGTAGAATGAGCAATTTTTGTAATGTTTTATATGTAGCATTATTGATCTCTCGAGCGGCACAAGGCGAGAAAAAATGGATAAAGTATGATCATGATGTGGACCTAACATTAATTTAATCGAATTATGAAAATGAAAATCTAAGTGATCATCAACACATGCATGGAATTATGATAGCCCAACTGATATCAGGCTATTGAAAAACGGGAAAAAAAAAATAATAAGAGATTATTTCGTTCTTATACTATAATTTAAATTTATTTACCAAAGTTTTTTTAAATTTGTTATTTACCCACTATAATTGTATATTACAATTCATATATATTTCCTCTTAAGAGGCTTCCAAATCATGATTAGTGCCTTCAATTAAAAAATTTATTTATACTTTGTTCCTTCTTTTTTTCTCCCCTCTCCCCTCTCCCTCTTCTTCCGCCGCCTCCCTCTTCTTTTAATTTATGCCACATATTGCTACCATCAATTTTTACAAAATGTTACATATTTCAATTGCTGCCCAATATCGTGAAGTATCAATTTATTCAAGTATTAAGATTAGGTAAAGAAATTGTATTGGGTCGGATACACCTAAGTGAAGTCGGTTTCGGGTACAATATGAGACCGGGTTGCCCCGATCTGGGATCAGCAAGTCGGTCACACAGGATGGAGTAACCGAAATAAGACAACCGGTATAGTCGGCCAGGAGACGTTTCGTGATTGAGAACCCGCTCCAACCCGAGCATCTCGCTAATCATCGGATATTTCGCCAGAATTAGTTATCTCAACCATTATGGCCATCATGCCATCATTTAAGGGTATTAAATCCCATAATTAATGGGGTTTTCCTTGTAATCAGTTTCCTGCTTTTATTATGACTCTTACACTTACCTATGACTTGGACACTTGCCTATAAAAAAGGCTGAGATCCTTCATTGAAGGACAACTTATTTTCTCTCATCGTACAAGGCAGTTTACTCATTCCTTACCATCTTTACTGTTCTTCAGAACTCAATATTAAGCTCTCTATTACTATTTGTCGAAATACTATTCCATTACATACGATTCTTCGTTAATTATCATATATTTACGATTTGATTGCTCTATCTCTCTTATAGTACTCTGATTACTTACTACATATTTTTATTTGGTATCAAACTAATTTACGGATCCTTAGCTCTACGAATAAATTTAATTGTTATCCGATTTTAAGGGTAAACAGTTTGGCGCCCACCGTGGGGCTAAGGATATTAGTAAATTTTTTATACATCTTTTCTTAAAAACACAATTTTACACTTGCTCTTTGCAGAACACTCTGTTTTTCAGGACACAGATTAATCATGGCACAATCACTCCCCCTCAGTAACGAGATCAACAACCAAATGGAAAACAACAATTTGCCCGGACATGAAGTCCCAGCCGATGTCAATTCTCAGGTGGCGATCGAAGCCGACCAAGCATCCAGCTCAACACATAGCGTCCGAGGTGAGAACCGCTCAGGAATTCAACAAAGCGGAGAGGGTGAAATCAGCCTCAGGGTAATATTTGACATGCTATAAGCTCAACAAGTAGCTATAGCCCAACTGCAAAGCCGCACCCGGAGCCCAGACAGAGCAGAAAATGTTACCCCTCGAGCAGCAATCGGACAGAATGAACCGGTCGTAGTGACACCGGATGAAAGCGGTGCGGGGGTCAATTCCGGAATTATTAAAATGCTGGAAGAGTTAACCAAGCGGGTCGAAACTGGCGAAAAAAGGATCGAAGCCAACGACAAAAAATTCGAAACGTATAACTCGAGGGTAGACCAGATACCGGGAGCACCTCCGGTATTGAAGGGTTTGGATGCCAAAAAGTTCATACAAAAACCATTCCCTTCCAGAGCCGCTCCGAAGCCGATCCCCAGAAAATTTCGCATGCCTGATATTCCTCAGTACAACGGAACCTCGGACCCTAATGAGCACGTAACAGCCTATACTTGTGCTATAAAGGGAAACGACCTCGAGGACGACGAAATCGAGTCCGTCCTCCTGAAGAAATTCGGAGAAACTCTATCAAAAGGAGCGATGACTTGGTATCACAATTTACCACCGAACTCCATTGACTCCTTCGCCATGTTAGCAGATACATTTGTCAAAGCCCATGCAGGGGCCATTTAAGTTGAAACAAGGAAGTCTGATTTATTCAAAGTCAGACAGCGTGATAGTGAAACGCTAAGGGAGTTCGTGTCCGATTCCAAATGGAGCGGATGGATTTGCCACCGGTTATAGACGACTGGGCAGTGCAAGCTTTCACTCAAGGGTTAAACACCGGTAGTTCCGCCGCATCAAGGCAGCTAAAGCAGAGTTTGATCGAGTATCCGGGCGTCACATGGGCAGATATCCACAACCAGTATCAGTCGAAAATCAGAATAGAGGATGATCAGGTCGGAATCGCATCGGGTTCCTCTTATACAGCTAAGGTTTTTGATCGACCTCGGAGAGACAATTTCCGAGAACCAAGGTCAAGCCGAGACAGACATCGACCGTACCCAGAAGATCGACGGCTTTTGTCGAGAGGGCTCAAGGTCCCGAGACAGGAAAATAGGTACGAAGGGAACCAAAGGAACAGGAGGACGTTGCCAAAGGGCAACTTCGAGAAAAACAATGATCGACAAAAAGCACCCCGGTTGTCCCAATACAACTTTAATGTTGATTCGGCAACTTTGGTCTTAGCAATTGGCTGCATCAAAGACAACAGATGGCCAAGACCACTTCAAACCGATCGCGCCAAGAGGGATCCTAACCTCGTATGTAAATACCATGGCACTCATGGCCATAAAACCGAAGATTGCAGACAGTTGAGAGAGGAGGTTGCCCGATTGCTCGAAAACGGGCATCTTCGAGAATTTCTTAGTGACCGAGCAAAGACTCATTATGAGAACAGGGACAGGCCGGCAGATCAAAGGGAACCGAAACATACTATCAACATGATAATTTGAGGAGTGGACGCACCCCAGGTACCGGTATTGAAGCGTACAAAAATCTCCATCACCCGTGAGAAACGAACTCGAGACTATACTCCCGAAGGGACTTTATGCTTTAGCGATAGGGAAATCGAGGACCTTGCACAACCTCATAACGATGCATTAGTGATATCAATGATGATACACGATACCCGAGTAAAATGCGTTCTTATCGACCCTGGAAGTTCAGCCAACATAGTACGGTCCTGGGTCGTCGAACAGTTGGGACTAACAAGTCAAATCGTCTCCGAAGTCCGGATACTCAATGGTTTCAATATGGCAACAGAAACAACTAAGGGAGAAATAACATTGATGGTGAACGTAGCTGGTACCTCCAGGGCAACAAGATTCTGTGTAATAGAAGGTGATATGAGATACAACGCCCTGCTCGGAAGGCCCTGGATACATGACATTAGGGCAGTACCGTCAACTTTGCACCAGATGTTGAAGTTCCCCTCGGTTGAAGGGGTCACCATCGTTTATGGGGAGCAGCATGCAGCAAGGGAAATGTTCGCAATAGAAGAAACAACATCGAGGTCCATCGATCACCAACAGAAAGCCAAATAGCAATTACAGAAGCCGCCCTCGAACGATGAATTTGAGGAAAAGCAACCAAATGAAGACGATTTCGGGGTACCTCGATCCTTTGTTGCCCCCGATGAAGCTGACGCAACCAAATCAACATCGAAGAGTTGGAACAAATCCCAATCCGTCACGATGCGCCCGACCGGAAGGTATACCTGGGCTCGGGTTTAAACTCCAAGCTCAGGGGTAAATTGCTCTCTTTCCTTTCGGCTAACGAAAACTCTTTTGCTTGGTCCCATTTGGATATGACAGGCATACCGCCGGAGATTGCGACACATAAGCTGAGTGTCGATCCAAAATTCCGGCCGGTCAAGCAGAAAAGAAGGCCCCAATCCGAAGCCAAACAGGCCTTCATTCATGAAGAGGTAACTAAGCTTTTGAATATAGGGTCCATTCGGGAAGTAAAATATCCCGAATGGTTTGCTAACGTAGTGGTAGTACCAAAAAAGGGAAACAAGCTTAGAATGTGCATAGATTATAAGGATTTAAATAGAGCCTGCCCTAAAGACTCTTTCCCCCTGCCCAACATCGATCGTATGATCGATGCTACAGCTGGCCACGAGACTCTAAGTTTTCTCGATGCCTATTCTGGATACAACCAGATACAAATGGATAGGGACGACCAAGAAAAAACGTCCTTCATCACTAAATATGGCACTTATTGCTATAATGTGATGCCATTCGGGCTTAAGAATGCAGGGGCTACATACCAGCGCCTGGTGAATAAGATGTTTGAAAACCAACTAGGTAAAACCATGGAGGTTTACATTGATGATATGCTAGTTAAGTCCCTGCGAGCAGAGGACCATCTTAGTCATTTGCAGGAAACATTCGACATTTTGAAGAAATACAACATGAAGCTGAACCCGGAAAAATGCGCGTTCGGAGTAGGCTCCGGAAAATTTCTCGGGTTCATGGTCTCGAACAGAGGAATAGAAATCAACCCGGACAAGATCAAAGCTATCGAGGATATAAAGGTCGTCGACAGCGTCAAGGCCGTACAGAAACTCACAGGCCGAATCGCAGCATTGGGCCGATTCATATCCCGGTCATCAGACAGAAGCCACCACTTCTTCAACCTACTAAAGAAGAAGAATGAATTTTCATGGGGACCGGAATGCCAACGCGCTTTGGAAGAACTTAAGGGGTACCTTTCTAGTACACCCTTATTACATACACCCAAAATGGGCGAGCCATTATACCTTTATCTCGCTGTATCGGAGATAGCAGTGAGCGGGGTCTTGGTTCGAGAAGAACGGGGTACCCAGTTCCCCATATATTATGTTAGTAGAACATTAGGGGAAGCTGAAACTAGGTACCCGCAGTTAGAAAAACTGGCTCTAGCCTTGTTAAGTGCTTCTAGAAAATTAAAACCATATTTTCAGAGTCATCCGATATGCGTAGTGACAACTTACCCACTTAGGAATGTCATGCATAAGCCCGAGCTATCGGGCCGACTGGCCAAATGGGCTATCGATGTCAGCGAGTACGATATCCAGTATCGACCTCGAACCTCGATAAAATCACAAGTACTGGCCGATTTTATCGCTGACTTCACGCCGTCACTTATTCCCCAAGTCAAAAAGGAACTCATGACTGCATCGGGGACTCCTTGGGGAGTGTGGACTCTGTTCACTGACGGGGCTTCGAATTCGAAAGGATCGGGTTTAGGTATCGTTTTAAAACCTCCGACCGGAAATACGATCAGGCAATCCATCAAAACCGTAAAATTGACTAACAATGAAGCTGAGTATGAGGCTATGATTGCAGGTCTCGAACTGGCCAAGAACCTTGGGGCGGAGATAATCGAGGCCAAATGCGACTCCCTACTTGTGGTCAATCAAGTGAACAGAACTTTCGAAGTCAGAGAAAATCATATGCAAAGGTATGTAGATAAACTTCAAATCACTTTGCACAGGTTCAAGGAATGGACTTTGCAGCACATTCCCCGGGAGCAAAATAGCGAAGCCGACGCTCTCGCGAACCTAGGATCGACGGTCGACGATGAAGAGATCGACTCCGAAAAAGTCGTACAGTTGATGAGATCGGTGGTAGAAGAAGGCCACGCCGAGGTTAACTCGACAAGCTTGACGTGGGATTGGAGAAACAAGTACATAGAATACCTCAGCTCGAGCAAGGTCCCGCACGATCCCAAAGAATCGAGAGCTTTGCGTACAATGGCAGTCCGTTTTTGTTTGGCCGATGATGGAACCCTTTACAGGAGAACTTTTGGAGGACCCTTAGCCATATGTCTCGGCCCAGGGGATACAGAGTACATTCTGAAAGAGATACACGAAGGAGCTTGCGGCAACCATTCGGGCTCAGATTCACTGGTGCAGAAGGTGATCCGAGCCGGCTATTATTGGGTCGACATGGAAAAAGACGCAAAGGAGTTCGTGCGCAAATGCGATAGATGTCAAAGACATGCACCGATCATCCATCAGCCAGCCGAAACGCTACACTCGGTTTTGTCGCCATGGCCGTTCATGAAATGGGGGATGGATATAGTAGGACCGCTCCCTCGAGCTCCAGAAGCGCAGGCTTATGAGAAGGTCAGAGAGAAAGAATATTTCATTTGGGATCACGTCATCTGCCGATTTGGGATGCCTTCTGAGATCGTGTGCGACAATGGAAAGCAGTTCGTCGGTAGCAGGATAACTAAATTTTTTGAAGATAATAAAATCAAAAGAATATTATCTACTCCTTACCATCCGAGCGGCAACGGTCAGGCGGAATCAACCAACAAGACTATACTTCAGAATCTGAAGAAAAGATTGGTCGACGCCAAAGGAAGATGGAGAGAGATGCTGCCCGAAATCCTATGGGCATATCGAACATCTGAAGAAATAGTACCGGAGCCACGCCTTTCTCTTTAGTCTACGGAGCCGAAGCCCTGATTCCGATCGAGGTAGGCGAACCGAGCCTCAGGTTCCAATATGCGACCGAAAAATCCAACCAAGAGGCTATGAACACTTGCCTAGAACTCTTGGATGAAAGGAGAGAGGTCGCCTTAGTTCGGATGGCAGCTCAAAAGCAAAGAATCGAAAGGTACTACAATCGTAGAACTCGACTTCGACACTTCAATACAGGGGACTTGGTGCTCAGAAGAACCACCCTCAATACTCGAGACCCTAATGAGGGGAAATTGGGACCGAACTGGGAAGGTCCCTACGCTATACTGAAAGTCACCGGTAAAGGTTCTTACAAGCTAGGGACTTTGGATGGCGAACAGCTGTCAAACAACTGGAACGTAAGCCATTTGAAAAGATACTACTGCTAAGGTATTTTACTCCGCCTTTTCTACTTTCTTTTTGCTTCATTTATCAATACTAACATATGCAGGGCAGTTCGACATCGGACAAACACCAAACATTTAGGCTGAAAGCACGCGCTGCACTCTTTTTCCCTTCGTCTGGTTTTGTCCCAATCTGGGTTTTTCGGCAAGGTTTTTAATGAGGCAGCATATATGTCGTGCTACTATGTTAGATTTAAACTACATTCGCTTTGTCCACATCGATTTCGAGGGGCTGAAGTAAAAGATCGCTAGGAATCAATGTAAGGGTCAAACGGTCAAAGGAGCCGTACCCGAATAGAACGATCTGACTCGCCTCCGACCTACAAAGATGTACCATTACACCAATATTAACAAGGTCATTTGATGCTCATATTTATGTTGCGCTATCAAGCCTAAGGGCTTTTCTTTTCAGTCTTGCTATAACTGATAGTAAAGAAAGGAATGCATTGAGGCTAAGGGAAATAAGACCTAACTAGGCATAATCCCGAAACCGATTCACGGCTAAGGCCGGACCAGCTTAAAGGGAAATAAGACCGATACGGTCAATCCCGGTTTACGGCTAAGGCCGATTTCGATGAAAGATTCTTATTCGGTCAAACCGATTCGCGGCTAAGGCCGGATCAGCTTAAAGGGAAATAAGACCGATACGGTCAATCCCGATTTACGGCTAAGGCCGAGTTTGATGAAAGATTCTTATTCGGTCAAACCGATTCGCGGCTAAGGCCGGATCAACTTAAAGGAAAATAAGACCGATATGGTCAATCCAGTTTACGGCTAAGGCCAATTTCAATGAGAAATTCCTACTCGATCAAACCAATTCGCGGCTAAGGCCGGATTAACTCGAAAACTCTTATTCAATCGAAGCCTGAAAAAGCAGGACCTCGAATTAAAGTTAAGACCAAACCTATTTTATAAGGGTCTAATATTTTGCTAAGACACGACCTCGATTCTTATGAGTTTAATGGTTGAAAACAAGAAAATGATAGCCAGATCGAATCACTATGAATAAGGCCAAGGCCAAGTCGGTCATCACTTCAAACAAGGCTAAGGCCAAACCAAAGTGTTAATGCATTTTTGGTTTTATTTCAGGGCCAAAGCTGGGTTTACTATTTACTCGGTCACAATTTATGACAAAGCAATATATGATGCACAAGAGTCAAAGAAAAAAAACCTTGAAAATATATTTCACAAAAATCGTCATACAAAGGTGGGGCTATAACATCATCCGGACTACAACAAGCAAGGTAGCGTCAATCGGAGCCATCTTCGAATTCTTCGGGAAACATTTTTCTCCTCATCTCTTCTTCTTTTTTAGTTGCCTCTTCGATATCCGAAGACAGCTCGAAGCCACGGGCTTGAAGCTCCTCGAGCACATTAAGACGAGTCTGGCATTGGGTATATTCAGTTAGCGCCATCGATTGTTGTTGGGCCACCTCCGCATCGGCTCTATACTGAGCTATCAAATCATCTGCTTTGGCTTTGTTGGCGGCGTTTTCCAACTTTGCTTCCTGAAGCCGGTTAGTCAGGGCCGCCCATTCCAGCTTGGATGATTCAACTTGAGCATGATAATACTCTTTGTCCTTGGTCAGGGTCTTGATTGTTTCCTGACCTATCGAGACCCGTTCCTAAAGAGTCGTCGTCTCTGCGGTTAAAAGCTCAGTCTTGATTCTCCAGCTGCTTGCCTCGGCCTTGGCCTCACTTAGCTCGGATCGAAGCTGATCTAACCGGGTGTCTATTTGTTTTAACCGTTCAATGCAAGAGGCACGTTCTTTTCTTGCGCTCGACAAATCGGTCCGGAGTTTTGCCAGTTCGTTCTCAAGCCGACTGCGTCGCTCCTACTCTAGTTCCATTCCTTCTTTGATGCGAAGGAACACTTCATGGTTAAGCACCGAAGACTGTGAAAAATTCAAATAAAAGATTTTTCAGTTTGGAAGTAAGAGTTAAAGTGCTTAGTATAATCAAAGGGGAATAGAAGGATCCTTACTTTGTTCAGTGCTTGCTGGGATTCATTAAGCAGGCAAGCCCAGTCCACGGCGTTCATGGCAGCTCGATCTTCTTGAGTTACCAAATCATGGAGATAGCTTGTTATGCCTACTGGCGGGCCCAATGCTCGGGCTTCCTCGGGAATAACAAGGGTTATCACCCGATTTCTTTCCGGATTCAAACTCGGTGCAGGAAATTTATCCACCAACTTGATACCGGCTGGAGACGCACTCGATTCTGCCGGAGGACTCCTTCGAGGGATCTCGAGGCCAAAAGTATCGGACGAAGGCACCCCATCAAAGAATTCTTCAAGATTTCCCGCTGTGATCGGTACCTTGCCCGGCCTATGAGTTCCAGCATCCCGGGGCGTCTCCGAGAAGGACGCTTTGGGAATATCCGAAGGCTTTTGCGCCGAACTTTGCACACCGGCTCGATCTTCAGTTCTTGCCTCCTTTTCGACGCCGATCTCATGGGAGGTACCGGTTCCCTCCGCTGTAGGCCTGGGGACTTCCCGAGGGCTTTTATCATGTTTAGGACTCCCTTCCCCATCAGAGTCCTCACTTATTTCGGCAGCGGCATCAGGATTTTTGGCCTTCCGAGCCACCATTTTCTTCCTCTTCTTTTTCTCGGGCTCGGCATGATCAGGAGCCCTTGTTCTTTTCTTTCCTCCCTCCTTCACCGATGTGGGAAGAGGACGAAGAACCGTCCCACTAACAACTGCCGACCTCAACTTGACATCTTTTGATAGGCCTACAAAATGGAAGTTATAAAGTATCAGTGTTGAGTATTGATACCGATCGAATCTGAGAAATTTGAGCACAGATGAAGTTTACCATGGTTCTTGGCCTCCCAGAGACCTTTGGATATCTCTCTCCAGGCTCGTTTAGAATATGATCTTTGGGCCACGATTTTTCTAACCCAGTCTTTCAAGTCATTGATCGCGCCCGGTGACTGGCGGACGACTGCACTTGATTATGAATCAGTTATACGTCAAAAATCAGTAATGAAAGGATTAAGTATAGGAATACTTACGCGTCACGTTCCACTTCTCAGGGAACGGCATACTATCAGCAGGGATCAGATCGGAAGTTTTTATTCGGACATACCGGCTCATCCAACCCCGATCCCTGTCCTCGTCTATGCTCGAAAACGGGGCCTTACTGGCCCGGCGAGCTAATTTGATCAGTCCCCCTCGGAACATTCGGGGACTGTACAGCCTGAGTAGATGGTCGAGGGTGAAAGGATGCCCCCCCTCGACCTTATCTATAAAGAAACGAAAAAAGTAGATTATGCGCCATACGGAGGGATGCATTTGAGCTAAAGTAACTTGATACCTCCTACAAAATTCCACAATCATAGGATCTACAGGCCCTAATGTGAATGGATAGGTGTACACACTAATATACCCCTCTACGTATGTGGTTATGGACTCATTGAGGGAAGGTATTATTACTTCTTTATCATCCCAATGACAATCGGCCTTGACCCTGTCAAGGTATTGTGGGGTAATGGAACTAATATAGTCTGAAACCGGTTCACCTCGACCGGGTACAGAAGATGGCTTCTCGACTTTAAAGTCAGTACCTATATAACACCCCGTTGGTATGAAGGCCTTCAATGGAGGTTCCACAGAAGGCTCCTCAATACCGATGGGCTCAGCCTCTTCAATAGGCTGAGCAGGGGACGATTGTCTGTGGGGAACCGACTTAGATGTTTTAGCCATGGAAATAAAACGAAGCAGAAGGATTCAGAAAGATTTTGCGATGAAGAAGATGAACAGTCTGCTCAGAGGAGATTCAAAAGAGACAAAGTGAGTTAATATGTGAGGACAAAGTGAGTTAATACGTGAAGACAAACAGATTAATCTGAAGGGGAAAGAAGTATTTATACTTTTTCAAAAAAAGCGGAGGCACAAAGTACGAGGTACGCGGCATTAAATGCACACATTTAATGCAGTGGAAAAGTACTAGGTTCTGCAAAAAAGGTGCGCAATGATTACCTACATCGACGGTTGTGCGCGTCATTATGATGTCGTCATATATAAAATCTTTTTGGGGATCGGTGACTTTGGCGGTTGTGGTTTCATTACACGTTTTGTGATAAGTATCGATCGTCTGGGTAATGAGCCCGAGATCCGATAATTCATATCGTTTTTTGTCCTTACTCTCCAATAAACGAGGGGACTATCTGTATTGGGTCGGATACACCTAAGTGAAGTCGGGTTCGGGTACAATATGAGCCGGGTCGCTCCGGTCTGGGATCAGCAAGTCGGTCGCGCAGGATAGAGTAACCGAAACAAGACAACCGGTATAGTCGGCCAGGAGACGCTTCGTGATTGAGAACCGGCTCCAACCCGAACATCTCGCTAATCATCGGATATTTTGCCAGAATTAATTATCTCAACCATTATGGCCGTTATGCCATCATTTAAGGGTATTAAATCTCATAATTAATGGGATTTTCCTTGTAATCAGTTCCCAGCTTTTATTGTGACTCTTACACTTACCTATGACTTTGACACTTGCCTATAAAAAAGGCGGAGACCTTTCATTAGAGGGGACGATTTATTTTTCTCATCATATAAGGCAGTTTACTTTATCATTCCTCATCATCTCTACTGTTCATCAGAATTCAATATTAAGCTCTCAATTACTGTTTGTCAAAGGACTATTCCATTGCTTACTATTCATCGCTAATTATCATATTTTTACGGTTTGATTGCTCTATTTCACTTATTATACTCTAATTACTTACGACATATTTTTATTTGGTATCAAACTAATTTACGGATCCTTAGCTCTACGAACAAATTCAATTGTTATCCGATTTTAAGGGTAAACAGATAGAAAAGCAAATTCAAATCATATTCTTTTTACAATTAAAATCAAACTAA
The DNA here is from genome assembly GCA_002018475.1 of Nicotiana obtusifolia. Taxonomy (NCBI): domain Eukaryota; kingdom Viridiplantae; phylum Streptophyta; class Magnoliopsida; order Solanales; family Solanaceae; genus Nicotiana; species Nicotiana obtusifolia. Next base: position 40,872 of record MCJB01028746.1, read on the forward strand.
ATAAAGTAAAAAATGAGTGTTGTACACTAACTACCCACCCCAGCCCAGCTCACCCCCTAAAAACAGTGTTCTCTTTAGGCAGATGTGAAGTTTCATATCAACTGATGCATTTCTAAAATTTAAGAAAAGAAAAAGATAAAGAAACTAATGCATTTTTCTAATATTCAAAACTCTTGAGGTTCGAAGTTTGCGATAGTACCTACTTTACTGAGGACTTGTTAAAATATTGACTAGAAAGGTGAATACATAGGAACACCACCGGAATCAGTGGCTCGCCATTGAAGAATAGTTTCATCTTTCTCTTAGTTTGCACCATGTCATGCGGCAACATAATTACAATCGAAATTCCAGAATATTTTTCAACGAAAAAATTTCAGTTGAATCCTTTTATAGAGCGTGGCTACTCCACTTCATAGTTCATATATGGAATGTGAATTTAGCCCTAATGCAATATTTGCAGCAAAATAATCGAATTTGTCACGATCAATTTATAAAATAAGGTGGGAATGTATATCTACTAACTAGTATGATTTAGTGATAAAAAGATTATATGCAAATACATATACTTCCTTTATAGAGTTTATGTAAATGCAAATAAACTTTTTCCATGTTCAAACACGTTATGGTCCGGCCAATATTGTTGACAGTTTAAACGGCACTAGGGTCAGCATGACACCATACTCCGGCCCAACGGCATCCGTTTCTCCGTAATGTGCGCGTGAAATGACACCCTTGTCTTACTGCATAGTCAGATTCGAGAACAAAAATGAACTAGTGGGCGTCTCCATTTGAACGGCCCAAGGTCAAGAGGGGACATGTGGCATGTGATTAATGGATCCATTGATAACCGACACTTTAATCTCTCCAAACACAGCTAAATCCAAGCCTCACCGATTTACATAGATATCTTGTTATTATTAGTTTGATACAATTACTCAGCACGTCTCAGTTTTTACCAACCACACCCCAAGCTCCAACTCAACTTTCTCTAGCTCGTCACCTAATTATTTTTTTCCTGCTTAGGTTTATCAACTAATTTAGTTCAAAAAAGTTAAAAGCGTTGACATTAATCACGTTTACATTATATAGTGAAATCCATTCACTTTCGTCAGTTAGGACAATTATTCATAAAAACAGAGATACAAAATTAACATTTATTCTTGTGGCCAGTGCTGTAACTTGAGGCAGACGTTAAAAAAAAAAAAAAATTGAGGCTAACGTCATCAACTGAAATCAAAAATACCACGGCGTTCTAATATGTTTGTGATGGAGATTTAGGATTATCTCTGCTCCAGCTTGTTGATTACACGTGTTGAGTTTCATATTAACTGGAAAAACTCTTTGGTCTACGCAATGTTCAAATGATTATCCTTGGTTCTCAAGAGAATCCAATTATACCTAAGCACGTAATGATGATTTCGAATAAATAGAGCTCGATCGATTTTAATACAATTTAAATAGGGTGATTCGTTCTAAAATATATTACGTTGAAAGAGACAATGTTAGCTGATTTTCTATCGTGCAATAGTGTGGGTGGTTGGTCAAAGTTTTAGTTGTCAAGAGCTAGCTATCTTGTTAAACAATTTTGTTTTCTTTTTTTGCACAATTGTTGAGAATATTTTTGCCCACAAAGCAAAATACTAATAATAACGTCTCTTAATAATAATCCCAATTAGCCGCGTAAGTTTGAGATAGCGTGAAGTAATAATCTCTCTTTAATATGAAACAATATAAGAAGAATGTTAAGGAAACCAATGTTGATTAAGGAGTTCATGGATATTGGAGGTCTACGTTTGACATTTTATGATACTTTAATTTGAAGTATACATAATCCGTGTTGTAGTAATGTATGGGTGTAAATGAGCTTAATTTTTTTTTACAGGATTTTCAATTGTAAGATAAGATCAAAGTAATTATGACTTCGTTGAATTGAACCAACATCTTTGGATAAGTATTCGACTCGTTCACATTTAAACCATGAATAATATTTGGAATCTATATTATGAACTACGGTTACTTTTTTCAAAATTGATAAGTATTCCTCTTATCTTCCGCAAGAAGGCTATAGTTATCACTTATCATAAAAAGACATTGGAAGAAATGAGACTTCTCTATTACATGTTATATTTTTTGTTACTCGATGGAAGAGTGTGATTCTTCTATTAAAACATGTCATGATTTCATTAAAAAAAGATATGCTCTTTTCTGCATCAAATTATCTCTATTTGGACAAGAAAACAAGTGTACTTCTTGCTTGCTTTTAGTTTTGAAAACGAAAACAAAGAATGTATTGATCTGATCGATCGTTTTGAGTATTTGCACTTTGTTCAGTGATTTAAGGGAATGATTAGCTCCGTATGTTGTATTATGACTTGTGTGTATCGACGATTTCGGTTTTCGGGTGATTCGAAATTAGTTTGGAAGAATGATTTTCATGATAAAAGCTTTAAGTTGGAAGAGTTGACCAAGTTTGACTTTTGTGTATTTGACCTCGGATCAGAGTTTTGATGGTTCCGTTAGGTTCCGATATTGATTTTGTACCCCACAATACGCCCGGATTTGCATTTAGATGTTTCTAGGAGGTTTCGGCACTATTTGGCGAAAGTTGACAATTTGAAGGTTTGGAATGTTCATAAGTTTGACGGGGAATTGACTTTGATGATATAGGGCTCGGACTGTTGTTCCGGGAATTGGAATAGCTTTGTTATGCCCTTTAAAACTTGTGTGCAAAATTTAAGATCATTCCGAATTGATTTGATATGGTTCGCCATGAGTTTTAGAAGTTGAAAGTTCAAAAGTTCATTAAGTTTAATTTGAATTGGGATTCGTGGTTTTGATATTGTTATGTATGATTTCAGGCCTCGTGTAGGTTTGTGTTGTGTTTTGGAACTTATTAGTATGTTCAAACGGGGTCCCGAATGGCTCGGGTGAGTTTCCGGATGACTTTAGACCTTTTCGGAGTTGGTTGCATTGCTGGTTTTTTCCTGTTATCTAGTGCCTCTAGTGTTCTTCGCGATCTCGGAGGTCTAGCCACGATCGCAAAGGTCTAGCCACAATCGCGAAGTGTGTTTTGGTCCTCTGGTGGTTTGTTCATCGCGGACGCGACAAATGGTACGTGTTTGCGGAGGTTTGGATTGGTTATAGTTCGCGTTTGCGCATGGGGCATCGCGGTCGTGTAGTGTTGGGCGGGAGCTGGGAGCTGGAGAATTCTTAATCGTGTTCGCGTAAGTCAGGTCGCGTTAGCGGGGCCTTGCCATCTGTGGTCATCGCGTTTGTGTGGCCAGTATCGCGAACGTGTAGAGCATTTTGGTAGCAGTAGCATTTGTTCTTCGCGATCGCGAAGGAATTCCCCTGATCGCGATGGTATTGTTGTTCAGTAACTATAAGTACTCTAATATAGGACTTTGAGTCATTACATCAAATTTTGTGTTGGGGAGATCGGATTTGGGCGATTTTGGAGACGATTTTCACCACATGAATTGGGTTAATGATTTCTACTCGATTTTGATTATAGTCGGCCCAGAATGCCTCTCTTCTTTACTAAAATACTATTTCAGATGAATGGGGAATTACTATATCTCATGATTCCATCTTCAATTTTGGCATTTGATTGAAGATTTTTAAGAGAGAAATCGGGC
>MCJB01028746.1:44529-59839 GCA_002018475.1 Nicotiana obtusifolia
GGGGGGGGTTCATAAACTTTCCAAAAGTGAATTGAACATCGATTCGGAGTCGGATTTGAGTGAAATTAGTATAATTGGACTCGTAATTGAATGGGTTATCAAAATTTGTGAGTTTTGTCGGTTTCCGAGGTGCGGGCTCGGGTTTGACTTTTTGTTTGACTTTGATTAATTGATTAAAGATTCGATTTTCATCATTTGGGTTTGTCTCCTATGACATTATTTGATGTTTTTGAGCTGCTTTTGGCTAGTTTCGAGCCGTTCGAAGATTGATACATGGGGGATGGCATTTCTAGAGTGTTGTTTGGCTTTCTTGGTATTTGTTTTGGCTTGTTTGAGGTAAGTATCTTATCTAAACTTGGTTGAGCCACTAGTTGCCCGAATTATTTGTGATAGTTACGTGCTATGGGTGTGCATATGTGTGGGGTTTGAGCCCATGTGTGACCACAGGGTATTTATTCATGTTAGGGGTAATGCTTAGGGTATGATTTACGTAGAATTGACTGTTCAGCTTTAAGCTATGTTGTTTCTCGTGTTTGAAACCTCATTGTGAACTATTTGATCTATGTTTAAAGTTACATAGAGGCTAATTCCCTGAATGAACTTGATAATTGCTATTTCTGTGATAAAATTACCGATTTGAGCTACCATAGCATACTTTACACATGCCTACACTTTAGCATGTCATTATACCAGTCCATAAGCATGAAACTTGATATTCATTCATTATATACATGTATACTTGTATATTTGCTTCTGTGTGATATGATTTGGACTGGATGCATGTGAACGAGCCAGGCAGATTGTATTGTTGTGCCTGTGACCACGTCAGGCGGAATGTGATATTGTGCTTGTGACCACGCCGGGCGGATTATTATATTGTGCATGTAACCATGCCTGGCGGATTTTGACATTGAGCATGTGACACACCGGGCGGATTGTGATTATCAACACGTGAGTTATCCATGTGGTTATTATATTATTAGCACGTAAGTTGTCCGTGCAGCACGTAAGTTGTTCATGCAGCACGTGAGTTATCTTCGCGGATCCAGATGTTGATATTATTAAGACATGAGTTGTCCATGCAGCACGTGAGTTGTCTGTGCGCTTGATATTATTAGCACGTGAGTTGTCCGTGCAGCGTATGGATACGGTTCCATTCCCCTAGGGTCACCCTCTCATGTTTCTCTCTTGATGTTGTACATACGGATTGTGATAAACCGGCGGGTTTCTAGTTGATGTGAGCTCTAGAAAATCTGGTTATTGTTATTTGAATCTGGTTGCACGACCATAATAGGCCTTATTGGCTTATTGTTGTTTGGATCGGGTTACGTGTTGCAACAGACTTATATACTTGTATATCTTCCCTTTGTGCTGGAATATTGACTGAGTAGAACACTTTAAAAGAAAGAATTGTGAGCACCAAGGTGGTTTTACCTATGTTTCTTGATTTGATCATATATCTTTTTTATACTTCTTGGATTTAAGAACTTGTACATGTGATTGGTGAGTATTATTTATAATTGTTGCTACTATTACCTCACCGAGGTTAGTTATGATACTTATTGAGTACATGGGGTCGGTTGTACTCTACTACACTTCTGCACCTTGCTTGCAGATCTTGGAGCTGATGTTGCGGTACATGGCGGGAACTGGCATTGAAGATGTACCCATTGTCCGAACATGGATACCACTTGTTCTTGGTAGTCTTATATTTGAGTTATGTTTATGTATTTTCAAACAGATGTTGAATTACTTCATACTAGTTTGGTAAATCTAAGTCTTAGCGACTCGTGACTTGTACTACCAGTCCTTGGGTTGATGTATAAAAGTTTTGTGAATTCATCATTTATTTCTCATTAATCTCATTTAGAATATGTTTACTATTAGTTGGCTTACCTAGCGGGTTAGGTTAGGTGCCATTACGATAGATTTTGGGTCGTGACAAGTTGGTATCATAACTCTAGGTTCATAGGTTCTATGAGTCATGAGAAAGTGTCTAGTAGAGTCTTGCGGATCGGTATGATGACGTCCATACCTATCTTTGAGAAGCTACAGGGAATTTAGGATAAACTTCTCATCTTTATTTCCTTATCGTGTGGCATTAACTTCAGCTCGAAGCTTGTATCTTTGATTTCATTCCACCTGCTCGTATGTTATGTGAACGCTCGGCATCAGCCGTGCATCGACGGCTTGTGATGTAATGGTATAGGTGCGAGATGTGCTCTCGGTATGGTGGTTATAGGCCACTCTAGAGGACTTGAGGCCGGGTTTAGACCGCAGCTTGGGCTCTACAGTTTTCATTGTGTGAGTATGTGCTTTTGGACTTATATGTCTAGTAGCGTCCCTATGAGTATGATTGATGGATCAGTGAGTGGTTGAATGGCTATATGATGAGTATTATGTGACTATAGAAGGTGCTTAGATGGTTTGGATGTGACGGGAAGAATTTTGCTTGGGATGTGAAAGGGACTATGAATGTTTGATTTATGTCTGGATATGTGGTATAGTCTCGGGATGTGGATGCATTGGTAGATCTATCTTGTTGACGAGTTCAGACTCGATAGTTTAAGTGATTGCATTGTGGTTGTGGCCAAGAAAGGGCATTGAGAAATGCCAGCTTGAGGCTAAGCAGGTGGGTAATCTCCGACAGGGTGTTCTGAGGTTGTGTGACCCTTATGATGTCATGTGATGAGTTTTTCTTTCTACCATTGGGTTATATGTGTCGCAATTCATGTTGGGATCTCTTGAGGAAGTTAGCTTAACTGTCACGAGGATGAATATTAGTTTAGCAAATGATTTGAACTATTTTTATGATTAGTGCTACTTGAGCTTATGAAGAATTTAGTTGGATTACAGTGCGGCATTATGGCAGTAATGCAGTAAAGGTATTGTGGGTTGTCGTATGTTATGTTCTTTGATTTCGAGCCAAGTGGGGGAGTCTGCTATCGACGATCAGATTTCATGGTCATGCGTTATTTTAGTTTTGGTTAGAATAGTTGCGGATCATTTATGATTTGAAAAGGTTGGTATTGAGGGTGACTTGAGCAAGGAAATTTATGGATGCATGATGTATTACGCTTTGCGGATATGTGGAAATCTTGGGATGATTCGAGTGTGGTATTTGAGGTGGAGGTAGTGTTCATGGAGTAGGGATTTCACTCAGTTGCTTAGAGGCGTGGATTACTTCTTAAGGTATTTGTGTGCTAATGAAGCACAAGTTGTTCGGTCCGTTTTGGTAGTGCATTAGAGATTTGGACAGAGCGGATGACTCTCGAGAAGGTCCTAAAGGGTTTAAGATTCAAATGTGGTAGGAATTTTCGGATTGATAAATGGCTAGATATGAAATTTGCATTGAATGGTGTTGGGACTCGCGGTACTTCTACACCATTATGGATTCAACATTTCATTATCATAAAGGTAAAGGAAACAACCTTAGATTCACATAAAGTCTTTTTAGCGTGAGTATCTCAGTTGCGGTATTTTGGGTGCTTAAGAGGGATGTGGTTTGTGGGCTTTAGGACGATATAGTTTCATGCTGAGATCTCTTTTGGTGAGCGTTGGGTTAAGTGTCGTAGTATGCAGGCAAGGAGAAGTGTCAACTTAAAGGTAATTCGGATGAAACTCGGAGAAATAGGACGTTTTGGTAGTAGGTTGGATCAGCACAGTAATGGATATGATCGGTTCTTTTGGTTCTTTTAATGTGGCAAGGCTTTGTAGGTTGTGATGTGGCAATGCTCCTGGGTTTGGGGATTTGTGTGACTTGGTTGAGTTAGAGGAATTCTGTTCTGATGGCTTGGTTATGTGCATATGATTTTGGAAAGTTCTTGATGGTGTTGACCACGACATTAGCTTTCTACAGGCATAGGGAGTTTGTTGTGCGCTGCGATATTCTCCTGGATGGGATCAAGTGAAAGATTTCGGGCTGATTGAGTATGTATTCTGCTTGCGACTCAGAGTTGGTAAATGAGATTCTCGAGTTTTCATATGATGGCCAGATAAATGCGGTGCGACATGTGGGATTAAGATTTGTATGTACATGTTTGCGGTTCAGTTTCGAAGGGAAGGTCCTGAGTTCTAGACAGTATGGACGGTCTCTATTGTTTAGAAGAATGTTGGCACTATTTCGTTATCACCTGAGAAGAGCATGTATTTTAGAAAGGCGCATTGTGCTTTGGCTTACGGATGCTTCATTAGTATTGCACTCTCCTAGTTGATCGACTACTAATGTTTAGATTTGTATGTGGCACGGAAGAATTATGGAAGTATTTCTCGTAGCATCATTGTAAATGAAGGATTTGTCAGTCACTTGAGTGGTCGAGTTAGGATCGGGTATGGTGATTCTAGTATCCTAAGGATTTGGAGACCGGGAGTTCTCAGAGGGAGATTGTTCCTTGGTTGCGGACTGCGAAGGTATGGCACATGTTAGAGACCGGGAGTTCTCAGAGGGAGATTATTCCTTAATGAGGACGTGTATTCTACACCGGGTCGGATTCGTTGACTCGGCATCGCTATTGTTGAGGGTTGTGCCATTCGATTAGAGTTAAGCTTGTTCGTGCTCTGATGTGTTTTATGTGTTACTCTGCTATGCTGCAATGGGTTGTGATATTGTTCACTAATTACACACATGATGTGGTTCTGTTTGGGTCTAGTGGCGGAATTGGAGCGAGATAGTTCTTGGGGCGTTGAATGGTTGATCCCTTGGTTATGGTCTTTCCAGGTTGTGGTATATTGTGCTATTTGTTTCTCCACGTTTATGGTCATGCACTTCATGTACTGGATGTTGATTGCGTCTGGTTGTTGATTTTGATATTATGACTCGAGGTATTTCATGTGGACCGGTGTTTGGATTGGGTCACGCATTGCATGCGGAGTTATGTTGGGATGTGATCCCTTGGGTAGATCTCGTGTGTCTTGGTTCTCCTTGTGTGATGAGTTTATAGCATTGAGCTTGTGGCGGTACTTGCTGAGCTTGCGGGACGGTTCTCTCATTTGAATCATTTTTTTCATGTTTGAGTACATTTGAGTTGTTGCATATTGGTGCAGGGATTGCACGGTTCATGGCTTTGGGTAATATTGGTATAGCATGTCAGTAGAACAACTTGTATTTGGTGAGATGAGATCATTGGACCTAGAATAGGTGCTATCGTATTTGACTATGGCATGTTTGAAAGAATAATGTCACTAATTAGCGTAGACTTTGGCTATGGTTCTTGTCGGATGAAAGAGCTCCATGACTTGTTGATCTGATGAGTGATTATGAGTTTCTGTGTGTTTCTTTCATCATTGGCAGTGTACGAAGGACTCGAACAAGGTTTTATGTGATATGAGGCTTATTAACGTTACTAGATTTATTGCTATGAGTATCTGAGTTATGACGTATCATGTGATTTCATCTTGGATTATGATTATGGCCTGATACAGTTTTTTCAGACTTATATGGTGTATGGATGTGAGAGTCGGGTCTTGTATTAGATTTCGGATGTCGGAAATTGGGTTCTAAGGTTTATGAACTAAGGTTGAAGTAAAGATCTGTAGTTGTTTTATGTGTCAGGCTTACATAGATTGGGGTGACGTGGTATCACCCACAAGTCTGTGTACGGGGAGGCTATGCGGTGATTTGAAGTCATTGAAACGACTCTTGGCACGGTCGAGGAAGAACGTATGTTTAAGTAGGGGAGAATGTAACGATCAAACTGGTCATTTTGAGAATTTACACTTCGTTCGGTGATTTGAGGGCATGAGTAGCTCCGTATGTTGTATTATAACTTTTGTGTATCGTCGGTTTCGATTTTCGGGTGATTCAGAATTAGTTTGGAAAAATAATTTTATGATAGAAGCTTTAAGTTGGAAGAGTTGACCAAGTTTGAATTTTGTGTATTTGATCTCGTTACGGAGTTTTGATGGTTCTGTTAGGTCCGGATATTAATTTTGGACTTGGGCATATGCCCGAATTTGCATTTGGATATTTCTAGGATGTTTCAGGTACTATTTGGCAAAAGTTGGCAATTTGAAGATTTGAAATGTTCATAAGTTTGACATGGAGTTAACTTTGATGATATGGGGTACGGATTGTCCGGAAATTTGAATAGATTTGTTATGTCATTTGAACTTTATATGCAAAATTTGAGGTCATTCCGAGTTGATTTAATATGGCTCGGTACGAGTTTGGGAAGTTGAAAGTTCATTAAGTTTGATTTGAGTAGCGATTCATGGTTTTGATGTTGTTATGAGTGATTTGAGGCCTCGATTAGGTTCGTTTTGTGTTCTGACACTTGTCGGTATGTTCGAACGGGGTCTCGAGGGGCTCGGGTGGGTTTCGGGATGGTTTCAGATCTTTTCGGAGTTGGTTGCATTGCTGGTTTTCTGCTGTTATCTAGTGCCTCGGGTGTTCTTTGCGATCGCAAAGTGTGTTTTGGTCCTCTGGTGGTTTGTTCATCACAGACGCGACAGATGCGGAGGTTTGGATTGGTTGCAGTTCGCGTTCGTGCATGGGGCATCGCGGTCGTGTAATGTTGAGTGGGAGCTGGGAGCTGGAGAATTCGCGTTTGTGGAGCCTTGTCGTCTGTGGTGATCGTGTTTGCGTGGCTTGTATCATGAACGCATAGAACATTTCGAGGGCAGTAGCGTTTGTTCTTTGTGATCGCAAAGGTATTGTCGCGATCACATGGGTATTGCTGTTGAGTAATTATAAGTACTCTATTTTCGGACTTTGAGTCATTTCATCACATTTTTTGTTGGGGAGCTCGGATTTGAGCGATTGTGGAGGCGATTTTCACCATACTAATTGGGGTAAGTATTTTCTACTCGGTTTTGATTATATCTCATTATTCCATCTTTGATTTTAGCATTTGAATGCAGATTTTTAAGAGAGAAATTAGGGGTTTTTGCATAAACTTTTCTAAAGTAAATAATTGGATTTTGAACATTGATTCGGAGTCGGATTCAAGTGAAATTAATATGGTTGAACTCGTAATTGAATGAGTTATCAAAATTTGTGAGTTTTGTCAGATTCCAAGGTGCAGGCCCGAGTTTGACTTTTTGTTTGACTTTGAGTAATTGCTTAAAGATTCGATTTTTATCGTTTGGGTTAGTCTCCTATGGCATTATTTGATATTTTTGAGTATCTTTTGGCTAGTTTCGAACCGTTCAGAGATTGATACGCGCGATATGGCATTTTTAGAGTGTTGTTTGGCTTGCTCGGTATTTGTTTTGGCTTGTTTGAGATAACTATCTTATCTAAACTTGGTTGAGGCACTAGTTGCCCGAATTATTTGTGATAGTTACGTGCTATGGGTGCACACATGTGTGGGATTTGAGCCCATGTGCGAGCTCTGGGATATTTATCCATGTTCGGTGTAGTGCTTAGGCTATGATATGCCTAATATTGACTGTTAAGATTTAAGCTTTGTTTCTCATGTTTGAAACCTTGTTGTGAACACTTTGATACATGTTTGAGGTTACATAGTGGCTAATTCCCTTAATGAACTTCATAATTGCTATTTCTATAATGAAATTTCCGATTTGAGCTATGATAGTACACTTGTATGCGCTTTAGCATGTCATTATACTAGTCCAAGAGCATGAAACTTGATATTCATTCATCATATACATGTATACTTCTATATTTGCTTCTATGTGATTTGATTTAGACTGGATGCCTATGAACATGCCGGGCGAATTGTATTGTTGTGCATGTGATCACGCCGGGGCGGAATGTGATATTGTATCTATGACCACGCCAGGGATTATGATATTATACATATGACCACACCGGGCGGATTGTGACATTGAGCATGTGACCACGACGGACGGATTATGATTATTAGCACGTGAGTTGTCTGTTCGGTTGTTATATTATTAGCACGTGAGTTGTCCGTGGATCATGTGAGTTGTCCGTGCGGATCCAGATATTGATATTATTGGCACATGAGTTATTCGTGAAGAACGTGAGTTGTTTGTGCGCTTGATATTATTTGTACGTGAGTTGTCCATGCAGCGTGTAGATACGGATCCATCCCCCTAAGGTCACCCTCTCATATTTCTCTCTTGATGGTATACACACGGATTGTAAAAAACCGATGGGTTTCTGGTTGATGTGAGCTCTGGGAGAGCTGGTTAATATTATTTGGATTGAGTAGCACGCCGTAAGACTTATTGGCTTATTGTTATTCAGATCGGGTTGAGCGCCACAACTGACAGATATTTGATTATTGCATTTCATCATTACTTGTAATATCCTTGACTGTTTACTTGGTTTACTTGTATATCTTCCCTACATGTTGAAATGTTAATAAGTAGAATACTTTTAAAGAAAGAATTGTGAGCACCAAGGTGATTTTACCTGTGTTTCTTGATTTGATCATATATCTATTCTATATTAGTTGGATTTAAGAACTTGTACAGGTGCTGGTGAGTATCATTTATAATTCTTGCTACTATTACCTCGCCGAGGTTGGTTATGATGCTTATTGAGTACATGGGATAGGTTGTACTCATACTACACTTCTGCACCTTGCGTGCAGATCTTGGAGCTGATGTTGCGGTACATGGTAGGAGCTGGCATTGAAGATGTACCCGTTATCCGGATATGGCTACCACTTGTTCTTGGTAGTCTTAGATATGAGTTATGTTTATTTACTTTCAAACATATGTTTTATTATTTCATACCAGTTTTGTAAATCTATGTCTTAGTCGCTCGTGACTTGACAGTCAAAGTTTAGTTAATTCATCATTTATTTCTCATTAATTCATTTGGAATATGCTGGCTGTTAGTTGACTTACCTAGCAGATTGGGTTAGGTGTTATCACGACTAGTGGATTTTGGATCGTAACAATGAAAGTAAACACTCGTAGGATACTCTTATTTATCAATCTGAAAGAAAGAACCCAAAATGTCGTAAATCGATAGAAGAATTATAACAAAACAAAATGAATATTGCAGTCCAAACATTCAATTATCCGCATTGTGTAGCAATTGTAGTACTAAAGCTAAAGAGATAAAAAAAAATTAATAACAAATAAAAGAATTGGAAAATAACATTGAGAAATTGAAACCTTTTCAACTCTAAACTTCAAATGTTCATTAACATAAATTTGTTTTTTTTAAGAAATGAAAATGGTAGCATAAAGGTATAATTCTTGACAAGGTTTATTATATCTTCTTGATAGAAACTTGGGCCAAAGGGTCCATCTACGGTATGAAATCGTGGTGGGATTTTAAAAAGAATTTCACGGAGAATTGTAACAAAAACTTCCTATCAAGAAAATAAACCAAAATAAGGCAAAAGTTTGTAATATTTAATTATAGTTAATGTTACATTAGCTAAAGGATCTCAATCCAAAGAGAGGATTACTGATACTTTTCATTTAAATTAGATTCAAGACTTGATAGATTTCTCTTGAAATTAACGAATTGAGATTTTGATTCAAGTGTCTGGTATCTACTTGAACTGGTATTGTGTCTTACGAGTGCTCTAATAGTAATAGTTTGATCTTGAACTTGCATTGTGTCTCACAAATATTTTGATGATCACATCAGACAATAATCTTGGATTAATCGCCTTGATCGAATGATATGAGCTTGAACACGATTGTTTTGAACTTGATTTAGATGCTCTGGACCATTGTAGAGAATCTTGAAGGCTTTGTTCCCTAAGACTCTAAGTTGGCTTTCACCCCAAAAAAATAAATGTAAATAATAACCCAATTTTATTTACCCGAAAAACTAATTTGAGCAAATCTTTCTTGAATGAATGCCAGTCGTAACCCAAAAATTTTGTGATGTTTATTTTACAAATTTGTCTACCAGAAGGATTGGGTTCACCTTCTAGATATGAAGTTAGCATTGACAATTAGCCATTTATTATTGGAGTTTTCACTGTGTAACCAACAAACAATTTAGCATAATTATGAGTGGATACATATTCTTGAAGAATGGGTAGCTGGAAATATATACAATGCCACATTATTTTGCATTATGGCCATCATAGATCTGACACTACTATTAATTATCTAGGGTCATTGCTCCTTTAGTATTTATGATTTTTCCTCCCCACTATTTAAGTGGGAATGGACTTCTCTACCCAAACATTTTATGGTTGGATTGATCTACTTGGTTTCTTAAAACTTGGCTATACTTCCGCCATAAACCTGAGCTTGTTTTTCTAAACCTTATAACACTTTATGATAACAGTCAACTAAAAAATAATTGCAAGTAACTTTAGTTATTAGTATTGATTATGTCCTGCATTAAATAGTAACTAAGTATAACAAATTAAATTATATTGATGGTATAAAAGAGTCATTGTACTATTAGTCTATATAATTTAAATCCTAATGTAAATACATAGGTAGAAAAGTATGACATTGGAATATATACCAAGACTATTTTGTTTCCAGGGGTTAGATACTGAGTTTTATTGACAACTGAAATAATGAATTTGATAAAGTGAATTATATATGGTTATGAGTAAAAGTATGAAACGTTATTTAAGTAATATTTTTTGCTTGTAATATGTTGAGAAACAGCAATTATTCATAATCTTTGTTTAGACCTACGAAAAGCTTATAAATAAAAAGACGATATTATGAACTTAATGATTGAAACTCACGTTCGTTTGACTTGATATGATCATTTGATTATGGCGTAGTAACAGCATAACATTCATATTGCATTATTCTTAGAAAATCCCCTATAAAATTGTAGTTATCATTCATTTTAGTAAAACAACAAACTTGACTACTGTTTTCCACATATTTTTAAGTATTCATCCATTACCTTTTTTTATGAAATTGACAGATAAATGTATATTTAAGTTGCATGTATCCATGTACAACCAGCTTGCTGCTGAACTTTTAGTTATTTGGAGGATCAAATTGTCAAAGGGGAGAAAACAAAAGAAAAGCAACCATAACAATAACAATAAATCTAGTAATTTCTCACAAGAGGGAAGCTAAGATGTACGCAGTCTTATTCCTACTTCTGGAAGAGTAAATAGGCTGTAGGCCGTTTCCGATAGACCCTCGAGTAGAAAACAGCTTGAAAAAAAAAGAGGCAATTACAACAATTAAGAAAGTCAAAAAAAGCAAGGAAGAAAAACTTGTCTCAAGACATGAATACTGTTGAATTTGTGTAATGTTGCATTTGACAATTTCTACCCAAACCAAACAAACGTAGGATACTGACATCTATATATACCCTTCGCTTTCAACTTCTTGTCAGGTAAGACAGGCAAGAAGAGAGAGACTGTCTGGCGATAGAGAGATAAACCCCTCGTCTTCGTCGAAGCTCCTACACCGGCGATAATGGCGACGCCAGCCGGCGAAATTCCGGCTGGCCAGCCCTCACCAAACACTTCCCCAGCCCCAATTTCTACAACATCTCCACCCCAATCCCTAGATTTTGCTAAAATCCTTAAACCAAACACCCTAAACAGCGCAGTCAGTACAAACCCTAGTCAGAAAATTGAGCCAATCTCTTTCAGGCGAACAACCTACTTGCATGGACAACCGATTGTAAAATTCACAGAGACAGAAGTTACTCGCATGAATGTCATCGAGGGTTTGCAGTACGCAGTCCTGGGAAAATTCTCCTATGGCTGACCAGATATACAGGAATTGAGGAGAATCATCCCTATACAATGTGGAATCAAAGGAGATTGTAACATCGGCTATTTCAGAGATAAACTAGTACTTATCAGATTATAACTTTGGGAGGAGTTCATTAAAATCACCTCCAAAAGCACTTACTACTTGAAAGCTAAAGATGGGTATGAATATCATATGCGGCAGCAAATCTATGACACAAAATTCAAGTTGGGCGAGGAAACCCCAATGGCAATGGCGTGGATTTCGTTCCCACACTTGCTGCCTACATACTTTGTAAAGGAATGCCTTTTCTCACTAGCTTCAGCTGTAGGTAAACCAGTACATCTTGATCTAGCAACAATAAACAAGACGAGGCCTAGTTGTGCAAGAGTCAAGGTACTGGTAGACCTAATAGCGGAATTGCCCAAAAAAGTTAGACTGGATGTAGAGAATGAAGCAACAGAGGAGGTTAGAACAGAATGGGTCAAAATACAATATGATTACCTTCCCAAATACTGTAAGGAATGCAAGTTGCAAGGACACGACGACATAATAGAATTCTGGAAGCTACATCCGGAAACACTCGACACAGCAGGGACTGTACAACAAAAAGCAACAGAGCAAAGGAAAGCAAAAGGCAAAGCAGTAGAAATGGGAAAAAAGCAAAGGCAAGAAACAGCTCCAATAATGATCTTATCAAGCGGCAAAGTCTTAGGCAATGCAGGCCCACAATGGAAAGAAGTCAAAGACAATCGAGTGCTAAGCAAAATAAAATCCAAACCTGGGATGCAGAAATCATCAGATAATGGAGATACTCAGCAGGTTCAAGTAGCAAACAAATTTGACGCACTTAACATAGATAACTTTGACAATGCCAGAAGTGATGAGAACCATATGGAAAGTAATCAAGCAAAAGACATCTCACCAGATACCATAGCCTTGCCCAATGTAGAGTTACTGAAATTGAAAGATTGCAGAAGAGAAGTAAATGTGATAAACTTGACAGATGAATCGCATGAACAAGCTGCAAAGCAAACAACTTTGATAACAAGTCCAGAACAAGCTTCAGCAAGCACAGCTTTGAGAAGAAAACAAGTGTGTCTTGATGCACTTAATCTTGGCAATCCTGACAATGCCAGAATAGAGGAGAAGCATACGAGAGGAAATCAAGCAAAAGACATCTCATCAGCAACTCTAAAATTTCCTAGTGCAGAGATTCTGAAATCAAAAGATAGCAAAAATGAATTAAATGTGATAAACTTGCCAGATGATTCGCATGAACAAGCTGCAAGGCAAACAACTTTTATAGCAAGTTCAGAACAAGCTTTAGCAAGCACAGTGTTGAGAGGAAAACAAGCATGTCTTGATGCACTTAATCTTGACAACCCTAACAATGCCAGCAAAGAGGAGAAGCATATGGAAGGAAAACAAGTAAAAGAAATCTCATCAGCAAATCCAGGATTGCCTAGTGCAAAACAAGCAGCAAGCCAAGCAAGTCAAACAACTTTCACAACAAGCCCAGAACAAGTTTCAGCAAGTACAGCTCTGAGAGAAAAACAAGCGTGTCTTCTGATCATCAATAGCAAGAAATCAGCACATTGCAACAGAGGGATCAGCAGCACAGGCAGACAAGCAAACAACCTTAAAAGCTTTAACATCCCAAACTTCAATATATTCAGCAGAGAATAACACAAGGAAATCCAAAGCAAGCAATCAGAAAGAGAACACAACACAAGCATTAACAGAAAAGGAAATAGCAGATGAAACAGTAGTAACTTCAAACAGCACAAAGGAAAGGTCATGGGAATCCACTTCACAATGGGTACTAAAGAGCTTCTACAACAATGTTGGAAATGTGAGCAGCACACACCAGCACAACACACCCCAAAATAGCTGCATCAAACATCCCTCCAGCAGGACCACATGTGAAAGACAAAAATCATCAGAAATTGCTACAAACAGCCAGCTAAAACAAATCCTTGGAAGACTATGGGCAGATCAATCAGAAGAGGACTTAGAAGATGGAAAGATACCTGAAGGGGTACAAAGTGAAGACGAGGGAACAACTGGAACATGTGAAGAAGAATCTCAAAATAAAAAGACACTGTCTTTATTAAGAAAGACAAACAATGATCGAACAGTTCTCAAAATACATCAAGGAGCAGATATAACAACAAAGAAAGGTTTTGCCGACTATGATCCAATCACCAGGAAAGGCATAATAAGGGATCAGCTACAAGCAATCATCAGACCAAAGATCTCGTCAATAACAGCAGCAAACAGAAAGGCAGGAGACAAGCACCACTCTGACCAAGACATGGATGAAGAAGATCTCATTCAGAACATAAATAATATAGCCAAGCAGGGTGACATCTCACCAACCCAGATCAACCTAATAAGATCAATAATGCGCCCACAGAAAAGGCAAAACAAAAGCAATAACAACTCCTCCAAAGCTCAACCAAGAAGAGCATTAAATCTTCCCAGCAAAGCTCAATGAATGCTATAATTTGGAACATCAGATCAGTCAACACAATGCAAGCTTTTGAAAGACTGATCACTCTACACAACAAGCACCATTTTGAATTCATTGGCATCATGGAGCCAAAACAACAATTAAGGAAGATTGAACAATACAGAAGAAGAATAGGTCTTGCACAGGCTGTAGCTAATGTTTCCAATAAAATTTGGGTCTTCATTGATGAGGCCTATGTAATCAACATTCTGTCAGATACAACACAACAGCTCACTCTAAAGCTCCTGCATACAGACACAAAGCTGGAATTCATTCTTACACTGGTATATGCCAAATGCACAGCAACAGAGAGAACTGAGCTATGGGACACAATGTATGATTTAGCCCAACACATAAGCATAGCATGGCTAGTGGGGGGAGATTTCAATGTCATCAGAGATCAAGAAGAAAAATTTGGTGGACTTCCTGTTCCTTTCAACGAAGTGGACGACTTCAACCACTGCATCAACATCTACTGTCTAACAGACCTAGGATTCAAAGGCAACATTTTCCCTTGGTGGAATGGGAGAGCAGACGAGGACAGCATTTTCAAAAGATTAGATAGATGCTTGGTCAATCAGAACTTCCAGCATGTTTTTCCTACAATTGAGCTCACACATTTGTCCAAGATTGGCTCGGACCACAGTCCACTTCTCCTGCAACTGAAGAAGGAATTAAAAATAATCAGGAAACCTTTTAGATTCCTTAACTTCTGGATCAAGCATGAAACTTTCCAAGCAGTAGTAAGAGAAAACTGGCAAGCAGACTTTCAAGGGGATCCTTTCATCGTTTTCAATCACAAGCTCAAAAGACTAAAAAGAGCTCTAACAGACTGGAGCAAAGCAACATATGGCGACATCTTTCAGAACATAACCAACATGAAAGAAGTTGTCCTAGTTCATGAAAGACAATTTGAAGAAAGGCCAAATGCTCAAAACAGGGCAAGACTACAAAAGGTACAAGCACAAATGATCAAATACCTTGCCATTGAAGAACAATTCTGGAAGCAAAAGGCAAGAATGGCATGGTTCAAGGATGGAGACAGAAACACCAAGTTTTTTCATGCTTTGGTCAATGGCAGAAGAAAAAAGCTGCAAATCAACAGAATACAAAGCAGAACAGGCATCTGGATCGAGGAGGAAGAAGGAATAATAGAAGAAGCCATCTTATTTTACAAGGAACAGTTTACAGAAAGCTCCCCCCCCCCCC